>CAKNXH010058790.1:31379-65360 GCA_932178445.1 Andricus quercusramuli | reverse complement strand
TATGTGTGTGTTCATATATGAATATGTTTACAAGTAAGTTTTTAGCCGATTTTATAGGATACCAACGTGCGCCGCGTGGAGGTAACTCACATTGCACCTCTTTCTTTGTTTTCTTTGTTTTCTGCTTTTCTTTGTTTTTTTTTGTTTCTTTTTTGTTTTTTTTTTCAATTTTTATCATTTTTTAATGTTTGAAGTTTTAGAATACTGCAGAAAAATGAATGTTTGTAATATTAATTAGTGTTCAATCAATTCAATTAATCAGTATTCAATCTCAAATTATGTGATATATTTAATTATAAAATTCAAATTTTGTAAGAATAATTCATAAAATGAATACATAATTATACAAATAATAATTAATGAATTTAATTATGAATTAATGCATGTAATTTTAAATGTGCTGGGATGAAAAAGCAGCTAAAGCTTTTTTCAATCGTTTTGGGAAAGATTTATCTTCGATAATATTCATTTTATATCTTTCCCAAAATTTGAGGAATTCTGTGTGAATCGATTCCCCAGCCTGCTCAGACCACACTCCTAAGCCATCGCTATTTAAGAGCATGACGGCTTGTTTTTAATGATCTAGAATAACATGGATTTTGACGGTTTGAGAAACATCTGTGCTTTTTACAGCATTGCGGAGTTTGCTGATGTTTGTATCATAATCACGGAGATCCACTTGCTTTGTAGAGAAGCATGATTCTACAATTGTGTCCATTGCTTTAAATGAAGCAACGTAACGCTGCAATCAGTATGGCCCAACAGTTTCATAAATTTCGGGATCCTGTAATTTATCCGCTTCTCTTAAAAGTCTCCGATATTGATTGCCTTCAAAGACATCGCCTTGATAGCTTTTATGAACTATAAGCTTTTTCGCGGCCTATAACTATTTTGACGATTCCATTCCAAAAGAGATGATTAACAAAACCTTGAAGGAGGTGAAGTTCTGGAGGAAAACTAATTAATTACAAACATTTATTTTTTTTCGTCAGCATTATATAACTTCAAATATTAAAAAATGACAAAAATTAAAGAAAAACCAAAGAAGAAAAACAAAAAGAAACAAAAAAACAAAACAAAAACAAAGAAAAGCAGAAAAAAAGAAAGAGGTGCAATGTAAGTTACCTCCACGCGGTGCACCTTGGTAACGTATAAAATCGGCTAAAAACTTACTTCTAAACATATTCATACATAAACACACACACACACACACACACACACAGCCCTATATATATGCCAAAAAAGTTCTTTTATAATTTAGACGTTATTTATTAAAAATTTAGCATAAGAAAAGTTTTTAACTCTCGCGATTCTTAGCCATTGAATGTTTCACAAATTCTTCCTATACAGAAAACGAAAAATTTGAATATTTTACAAACAGAAGCAGCTAGGATTTCAATTCAAACAGATTTTTCATCTATTATCAAGTACAAACAAATTCCCGCTTTCCGTTTTTTTCGTCATTTTCATGTGATTTAAAGTTGCTTCCTGCCCACCGTGACTACCCGAATCGGGTAGTGTCACGCCTACCCCGAAAGGGAAATGTCTTAATGGTATACATACATACATACATACATACATACATGCATGCATATATATATGCATACATGCATACATGCATGCATGCATACATGCATACATGCATACATGCATACATGCATACATACATACATACATACATACAGGAACTAGAGCCAATGAGCGCCGTTCAGTTCAAGCATTCGCAGATCAAGGCGGCCCTTTCGTGATTACTGTTGGAAATAGTAATTAAATCGTAATTTAAGTTCGATAATTCAACTCGGCGGCGCTTGTTCACCACCACTTCGTAACGTAACGCAAGTTTAAGGAGAGTGAAGGAAACATTGACCTACATTCCATGTTTGTTTCTTTGAATTTTATGTGGCGTAGTGAATTAGGTATTGTGTTTTTTTTTTCTTCAAATCGTGCTTCAGTGGACGGTTTTAGAAATTATTTAACGAAACTCAGATACAATACCCTCTATAGTATTCTAAAGATGATTGTGTCAAAGCAAAGATATAATTTTTATGTAAACAAAATATAAAAATTATTTTCCAATCTATTGTACCATTCGCTTCATATAATCTTTAAGCGCTTCGTTTATCAAGGGAAGAAAATTTGGAAGAAAATGGAAAAAAATCTATTGAATAGAATCATTTAAAAGGATAAAATTTAATTGCATGCATAATTCGTACACTGTCCCCTATTCCCCTATTCACCCATTTTTAAATTCCTCTTTTTCTCCATGTCTTCAATAACCTTTCACTTTTTCTCGTTTTCTTCGCTTGAATGCCATTTGAATTAATAGAACCTAATAAGTGAATCTAATTATTTTTCTTTGAAAGTTAATTCTTTTTAATTCTGAAGACTACTATTACATTTTTGATTCAGAGTTCATCTCTTTTGGTTAAAAATTCGAACATTTGGCTGAAAATTGAACTACTTTATTAAAAATTTATTTTAATAGTTGAAGATCCATCTCTTTGTTCGAAAATTGAACTATTTTGTTGAAAATTGCATTTTTTTTTAAATTGAAAATCATTTTTTCATCTAACAATTAAGCTATTCCATTTTTTGTTGAAAATTATCGCAACTTCGCACTCTTTCCCTTGTCCCTGTTTACCTCTTTTTTATAGAATTTCTATTTTTCTCCCTGTTTTCAATAAACTTTCCTTTTTTCTCGTTTTTGCTTAAATGCGAACTGAATTAATAGAACCCAATAAGAAAATCCAGTTGCTTTTCTTTGAAAGTTAGTTCTTCTTATTTCAAAAGCCTACTATTATATTCTTGATTCAGAATTCATTTCTCTTCGTTAAGATTATTGTTGAAGATTGAACTATCTTGTTGAAGTCAAATTTTGTTAGTTGAAAATTAAAATTTTTAGTTTGAAGATCCACGTCTTTTTGGAAAGTTGAACTCTTTTATTGAAAATGCGTTTCCTTTGTTGTTAGAAATTAATTTTTTTAACTGAAAATTTAATTTTTCCATTTTTTTTACTGAAAGTTAATATTTTCGAGTTCAAAATTCAACGCTTTTGTAGAAAAAAACGTCTTTTCGGCTTAAAAATACAACTTTTTATGGAAAATTTGTCTTTTTGTGTTAAAAATTATATTATTTTCTTAGAAAATTTAACTATTTAGTTGAAAATGATCTTTTTTGGTATAAAGTTCAACAGTTATCTCGGGAATTCGTCGTTTTGGTTTGAAAGTGCAACGGCTTGGTTAAAAATTACTCTATTTTGCTTGAAGATATACTTATGTTGTTAAAAATTGGCCTTTTTTGCTTGAATCCAAAAGCTTTTTATTTAAAATTGAAATCTTTCCTTGGTTAAAATATCATCTATTTGTTATGCTATTCATTGAGAATTAATCTTTTTTATTAAAAATGTAACCACTTGGCTTAAATTTGAACTTATTTGTTAAATATTCTTTTTTTTTGTTGACGATTCATAATTTTATTTGAAAATTAAACTATTTTGTTAAAAATTTAATTATTTTATTGAAAAATCAACTACTTCTTCTTTATTCATAATGTGCCCCCTAAAGGTTTACATGACTTCCAGTTCTTACAACACTTCCTTCTACATGAGAGAGAGAACGCAAACGCATCTTAATTTACTTATGCTATTACATAACCATTACTTACAAATCTTTACGCTTCTAATTTAAGCGACTTCCGTTTCCTTTTACTTTCACTTCTCTTGTACGTCCATTTTGCCATTTTTTTCATCCATTATTTCATTCTTTCTCATTTGCTCCCCTAGCACCCTCTAACTCCTTCATCCAGTCTTCCCCCAAATCCTCCTTCCCTAGAATATTTACCACATTCTTTTGCCAGCTTCCTTTATCTTCCATTCCTCTCGTGCATCCTTCCCATACATGCTCCCATGTTTCCTCTTCCCATTCACAGATTCTGTACTTCCTGTTGTCTTTCTTTTCCCAATATATACCTGCCCTTACCTCGTTTTCCAATGCAAATCTTGCTATTCTGGTCCATCTTTTCTCTACTCATCACTTTTCTAAATACTTTGGTACTCCTTCCTTTTTTATCATCTTATACCATTTATTATATGTTGATTCCTTGATCATCCCCCATCGTTCTATTAATTGTCTTTCTCTCTCCCTTTTTTCCACTTCTTCATAGTGGACTACAGTCCCTTCTATATCTCTAGCCTTAAAGAACCCCCTCCTTTCCTCTTCCCATCTTGTTAATTCTACTGCCCTCCCTCTCCTTTCTTCTACCTCCATCAAACACTTTCTCGCTAACTCCCCTCCCTTTCCCTCCATCAGCTTCGTCTCCAAACTCCATGCCCTCTTTCCCGCTCTAGTACTTCATTTATCCCTCTGCGAACTTCTTTTTCCTATTCCGCATATGTTTCATTACCCCTGCTGCTTTTTTTATCCTTTCTCTTATATGAGCTGTATGATCTCTATTTGCTTGCAAGGTACATTCCAAATACTTAAACTCTTTTACTTCTTCTACTTTAATTCCCTTTCATCTCCCCGTCCATTCTTTATTTCTTCTCCCTCCTTTTCTAAACATCATTATCTTTGATTCTCCCACATTTAAATTCAAATTTTTTCCATCTACGTATTTCTCTAATCCCGTAATTAAGCCCGCCACCCCTTCTTCATTCTCTGCCATCAACTACACTATACATATTACAATATATTACAATGTCGAAAATTGAACTAATTTGTTAAATATTCGTATATTTCAATAGAACATTTGTTGTTTTGGATAGAAAAATTAAATATTTGGTTGAAAATGCCACTCTTTTTTTTTTAAGTTTATTCTTTTTTGTAGATAGAGCATTCGTTCTGTTAGTCCGATTTTGAGCGTTTAGGTACGTCGAGTAAAAAGTATGGTTTTTAAAGCATTGAAATCATAGTTTTAAAATAAGTTTTTTGAATTTTAAAGGATGCCAACAGATTTTAGGTGTATCGTAAAAGATTCGTAAGGAGTTCACGCGATTTTATGGAATATGTACACGGGAAAAAGTTGAGATGTGGAACCTAAGTTATTCCTAATAAAATATGAACGCAGGCTGGAAATATGCGAAGGAATGTAGAAAGATTCAAAGAAAATTATTCAAAATATTGTGCTAGTTTATCAAATATTTTAGGCCAAAATGTCTTCCTGAACATACGGTAATACCTCAAGAATTTTTAGAAAATTTACCTAATCTAAGTGGAGAATCAAACATTATTTTTGGAACGATTCCCTACATTCGGTAGGAATCATTCAATTCGCAAAATTGTAGGGAATATCCCCGAAATATTGTTGTATAAATCACCAAATGTTTAGTAAAATTTGCCCAAAAATAGTAGGTATTATCTAATTTCCTAAATTTTAGGGAATTTTCCCAAAATTTTTAGTGAACTATAATAACTTTTAGGTAACTTTCCACAAATCTTGGGGGAAATGATTTTCCCCAACGAAAATGTGGATTTTTCCCCACTAAAAAGTGGGGAAAATTCCCGAAATATTATACAGTGCATTTATTTGTTTGATGATTATTTTTTTTAATTCAACTATTTGTTTGAAAATCAATCTTTGTAAATAGAGAATTTAACTATGTGGTTACAAATGCAACTATTTCGTGGAAAATTCAATTATTTGGTTGAAAATTCATATCTTTTCTGAATTGAAAATTCACCCTTTTTTTTAGAAAAGTTATTGGTTGAAAATTCAACTACCTTATAAAAAAATTCGTCTTTGTATGTTAAAAATTCAACTATTCGGTTGAAAATTAATTTCTTTTGCTTAAACGTCCAACTTTCTGCTTACAAAGGCAACTGTTTAGTATAACATACATTTGTTTGTCTGTGGAAAATTCAATTATTTAACTGAATAATGCAATAAATTTCAACTTCAAATCTTAATCGTTTTATACTGAATCAATTATGGTACCAATACATTAATTCTCGCTCTTATGAGAGCATTCTGGGTTGTGAAGTCTGTTAAATATCATGTTTGTATATCTGTTTTTTATTTTAGGCGTTTATCGAATGAAATCGACGAACAAATCTTGACCTTAAAGCGGGAGAGGGGGGTCATATTTGTGAAGGCACAGTAGGGGGGTTCAAGCTTTATGTGAGAATCTGTGAGGAAGAAGAGGAGGGGTGAAAAAGGTGTTCAAAATAGCGTGACGTAGTTTTTGAACTTCCCCGAAGATTATGTTCATTGTTACATAACTTTAAATTGGATTTTTAATATGAAGAGGTAAAGATGTTTATATTTTATGAGGTCTAAAATACAAACCAAAACATTTGTTTTTTAATGTCATTTTCAAGGATTAAAACGAAAAATACGTATTTGACCAATAAATGGTCAAAAGAAAATTTGTAAATCTAGTTTAGGCGAATAATTTGGTCATTCAACATTCTATTGTATCTTGAGTCTTTGTGCCAAAATTTTTTATATTTAACGTTATTTTTTACGAATAAACAAAAGCTATATTTCTTATAAAGAAATTTGTAACAGAATTGTTACTTATCAGTTGGCTCGGTGCGACCCTGCAACCAAGGGTTGCCGGGCCGCACACGCGATGGGTCGGAATCCCCTGAAGGGATCCGAGGTCCCGAACGGCAGCGCGCTTCCGAGTTAGTCTTGGCTCATCCGCCCTTGTTTGAACGGTTGCCAGCTTATACATCGCGAGTGCTCTTCACTTAATTCGGTCCACCGGCCATTCCGGCCCTCAATCGTCTTCCCGGCCTCCATTTCGGACATCGCCCGGCGTCAGTGCCTCATCACCACGACCCACCTCTACGAGGGGAGTCCCGACCGACCTGTTACGATCCGGGATAGGGTCTTCGATCACGCAACCAACCCACCTACAGTCTCTGACCACAATCTGGCGGTCCAGCGACCATTGCAAGTGGTAATAAATTACTTTTCTTCAACGAATCAAAAGGTTTATCAATGTGTTCGACCCCTTTCTCTCGGCATCCACATCCCTTTTTCCTCCTCGATAGGCATCTTCGCTATACCTGGCGCCCAACCTAAAAACCCCACACTTTTCCTTGTTAAAAAATCCTGAAAACCTGCTGAGAAAAAGGAGACACAATTCAAATTCAAACTACATTTTCGACTCTCACATTCGATTGACATTTACTCTCATGAAAACTGACTACTGCATGCTATCTGATCCATGCCATTTCTAACTGCCTAAAGGTTCTCTTTATTTTCGATTAAAATACTTATAAAAAGTGATTTTTATTAGTGCCTTGCTAAATTCGTCACTGATTGTGATGAGAATTATGATATATTATAACTGACTCATACCATGGATTCTTATGTGTATCAATATGAAATTTGATGATTCTTTGTGCCTATGAATTTAGCGAAGTATTTCGTAATATAATTCGGGATAAAATACAAAAGCTGAAACCATAAACGAAAATTAAAATATTAATTTATCCTTACGTGGATAAAAAGTAAAGTCGATCCTAGTTCAAAAAGAACGAAATGAAAATCGAAATAAAAAAATAAGAATTTGGAAAATAAGGTACTATATCCTTTTTTCGGAAAATTATAAAGTCATCATTCTAAAAACCAAAGTAAAAAACCTCGATAATAATTATTTATCGGAAATAAGGAAACCTGAAAAAATTAAAACACGGCGAATTTTGATTCTCACTGAATAATTCAAGCGTCGAACGAAACGAACCATTCGAGCGCGCAAACAAGTTCGCACGTGCAGCGAGCAATGCCAGCGAGTCGCGGCAAGGTCACGCGACGTATCTCGTAAACAAAGGGTCGTACGAAGAAAATAAACGTATTTTCGAACTCTAAAACCAAATAAGATATCAAATTAAAATTTTAATTGAAATTTTAGAATAAAATGAGAATTCTAAATTAAAATACCACATCGGGCAAATATATACAAGGTGTCCAACCAATAAAAATTTAAACGTAACGCGAAATAAATGAAACTCAGGTCAGGTACAATCAAAAATAAAATGACTCACCCAACCATTCCAGAAAGCGACCACGATAATCTACATCTGGAAGGTGCAGCTGCACTTCCAAATCAAAACACCGATTTGACAAATGATATACACCAAAGTAGGGGAGCCATCTCAAAAACAATTAACAGGTCAATAGGTCGCGGTAGAGGGTTCACGCGAAAAAATACGAAAACTCCCAGTATAAGCAATAGGACAAACCAAGACAGACCAACTACAAATACTTAACCTAACAGAACCTTTGACATAGAAAATAATACTTTCTATTGGGACAACGAAAATTTACCTGCAATAGGCGCGTTAGGCCTAATAAATATTTCGCGACAATCTAATAACGAAACCTTCCGACGCGATTAATTCCTGGAAAATAATACTCAGTTCATACTAGAATCGGATGAACTTTTAGAAACCGCGGAATATAATGAATTTTCGAATAAACAAAGGGAAAGATTTTTTAAAGAAAAGGAACAAAGGACAAAAAATTTAAGACTTAGACTCGACCCACCCGCTAATAGCTCATTCGAATATAAGAAGAAAATAATACAACCAACTAACATGACAAATAAACAGTAACCCAACAAGAAGTAATGACTTAAAATTACAATACACAGACGACAGCGAAACATTACAGGACAGAACCAATTCAAAACGAAACAGACGACATAGACTCTCGACAACAAAGGAAAGGTCACACAGACCTACTAGAATCCACACAAACAAAACAGATACTGATAGCAAACCCGAAAATAATTTAAATAACGAGACGATCCCAGCAACTTATTTTCCTTTCGGAATGATCCAAACACCCTTTCAAATTATGAGCAATTGGCCAATCAAATTTCGGAATAATAAAGACGATAGTCTCGCGCATTTCCTTGAAGAATTAAGAAGATTTAAAAAGGGTTAAAAAATAAAAGATCGGGATATCCTAGAAAATCTAAACGCACTACTAATGGAAGATGCAAAAGACTGGTGCAAAATAAATAAAAATTCCTGGAGACGTTTATCTGACTTTTTCGAAGTTTTTAAAAACCCGTATATAGATGAAAGATTTTCTGAGGAAATTAGGCAAAAAATTAAATTTTGTAATCAAAAAAGGACACAAGACATTCACTCATACCTAACAGAGATTAGGAAATTATTCGAAAAATTGTACCCTAGAAAAAGCCGCGAATGGGAATTGCGTAGAGCGTATTGAAACCTCAGAATAGAATATAAAATGTATATAAAAAGAAACGATTTCGAAACTTTTGAAGACTTAGAAGACTTAGGTAAGGAGTGCGAAACTGAGCTAGCCAAATCCAAAATCCAAGGGCAAGTTTTACAAATTGCCGAACCTAAAATAGAAGATAAAGCGGAACAAAAACGTAGTAACAGTAGTGGGGATAAAAATACTCCGGATAATAATAAAGACTTAAGAGAAAATAAAAATGGTCAAAATGAGAACCAATACGGAAGCCAAAGTCAAAATAATCAAATCAAAAAAAAATCTGCCCGCCTCGCGGGCACATTCTCATCGCGCGCTTCGCGCTCGATCATATATTTATCTCGCGCTTCGCGCTCGATGATGTATTCACCTCACGCTACGCGCTCGGACGTATTTACATCGCGCTTTACGCTCGGTTTCTCTAGATTTATGAACTTCGTGTTTGACTTTGATGGAAGAAAAAATTTATTTGCAAATATTATAAAATTATCAAAACCTCTACATGTGAAGTGATTGTTAAATTTATTTTTATTTTAGAATGAAATGGAACTTTATTTACTCAAGGTTCTATCGACCTTAAGGAACACATTCTCATCCAGACACTTGCGCTTCGCGCTCGATATGTGATTTGGAAATCATTTGAACCTTGCGTTCCACGCTCGTTTCTGTGCACCGTATGATAGAAATAAAAAAGTCACGAATAAAACAAAAACTACGCATCCTATCAGAACATGATTTATAACAAATTTGTACCTCTTCTTTGGATGAACAAATTTTGTCTTTAGTCATTTTTCTTGTAGCTCGTGTTATTCGTCTACTACGCATCATATCAAAAAGTGATTAATAACAAATTTGGAGATCTTTTTTTTGGGTGCATAATTTTGTTCCCTTCATCTTTGGTCGTATATTGCATAGTTTGACAGCAAACTGAAATTATTGATTTTTCATTATTTTTTTGTGTGGTCAAAATTTGGATTTTTGATTACTCAAAAAATTCAAAAAGTTGTTACGAAAATATTGTAGGGTGTTCAAAAAGAAACATTTTTCTCCTCTTGACTTTTTATCATATCGTGCGTTTAACGGCATAAAATTTTCATTTACGTTTGTTTTTTGTAATTTTGGAAATGCTATAACTCCGGTAATTTTTTTCTTATCCGAAAAAGTCATTTGGATAAATTGTTCGAGTTTTGGACTTCTATGAATAGCCGTACATAGAATTTTTTAATTTTGAAAGAAATGGTCTCAAAAATGTATAAAATGCTCTAACTTTTTGAATTTTGATCAAAATTAGCTGGTTAACGAACTTGTTTTTTTAGGCCCTTAAAACGTGTGCCAAAGCACAACCCAATCTGATTTTTTTTTCGAAAGTTATCGTGCCTACAGACAGACAGACTACAGACAGACACATTGGTAAAAACCTTTTTTTCTAGCTCAGGGGCTCATTAGAATGAGAATGTAACAATACAAAAACCGTTACCTATTTTTACAATTTGGATTTCCATCTCCACCTTTTCCAAATCAATATCAACAAAACTTCAGACCTAGATTTCCACCTAGATTTCAACCAAATTACCTACCCAGATTCACAAACAATAGATCCAGGTTCCCTTATAACCCTGACTACAAAATGTTACCAATGTTTAATCAAATATCATTGGGCCCACATCAAGGTCAAAATAACCCAATGATTGAATTCCCCACAGAAAAAACAGAAAATAACTCAGAAGATATTAATAGCAAACAAAATTTTCAAAAATCAAATTACGGTAATTAAAATAAAAAATTAATTAAAAATAATAGGAATTCACAAGAAAAAACAAACTTTAACTCAGACAAAGGACAGGATTTAAATACAAAAACGAATAAAAAAACAAATAACCAGAATTGTTATCATTGTGATTTAACGGGCCATTTTGAAAGAGAATGTCCCTATCATGATTGTAACCAGGGAAACTGGAAGAGCGGATACTAGGGACAAAAATACTACAACCTAGCACCGAAACGCCGGAAATCTTAAGTTCGGATATAGATGAAATAACGGAAACACGTTTTCAACTAATGACAAAATTCGAAGATAGCTCATTTCGAATTCTATTGGATACTGGTACCACACATTCGTACGCTGGCAAGGAATTACTGGGTAAAATCCAGAATTCCAAATTTTCAATTTTTAAACCCGTCTCGCGAAAATTAATGGTCGCGAACGGCGAAACAGTCGACATAATTGGGCAAATAGTAATCGCAATTAAATTCGGTAAACACACAAAACATGTAATATTCAGGTTAGTCACAAAATTAAACTCCATAGGTATCTTAGGCACGGACATGCTAAAAGCCCTACGGATGACCTTAAATTATCACTCGGAAAGCTGGTGGTTACCAATGAGTCCTCCCACCTACTATCCTATGGAAGCTTATCCAAAATCGCTCCCACCCCAATAATTGAAAACAAAGCCGAAACTAAACCTGACATTATAACAAAAAAGAATAAGGAAGGTAGAAATGTAAAAGTTAGACATGAACCATTGCTTAAAAAAGAAGAAAATATAAAAATAAATATTAACCCGTAATTTTGAGGTAAAATTAATTTGAAAAGCACCAGAGAGATTAACAAAAATAGTCGAAAGTTAGAAGATTGTGAAATCCCCATAGTACCTATCAGTCCTAACCAATCCCAAAAAACCAAAAACGCCCAAATTCCAGTAAAAACCCTATAAAGGATATCCCAAGCCTAATGAGCATCCCTACAAGTAACAAATTCCAACCCCTAGAGAGCATCCCCATCCAAGACACTAGCGACGACTCAAGCCTAAAAGACTCCAGTAGGCAGCCCAAGAATTAAAAGGAATAATAAGAAAAATAATTTGGAAAAAATATTTTATAATAAAAAATATAAGGATAGTGACAGTAACCTTTGGAAAAATGAAAAAGTTACTGATCAAAATAAAATAGGAACGGAATCTCAAAAAGCAAATGAGATAAGGGAAACAAAAAATAAAAACCAATGGATTAATTTAAAAAATAAAGCAATAAAATTGCATAATATTTCAGATAGGTTAGGAAAAATCGACGAACAAAATTATTGTTCGCCAGAAACTTGCAAAGGTATTGTCGAGCTTAACGAAAGCCAACAATACCAACTAGAAAAACTTTCAGAAAATAAAATAAAAATACACCAGGGAAAAGAACATAGGGCAACCCACTTAACGAAACATAAAATCGACGTGCAGGGCCACGATCCCATAAAACAGCGATACTACCACGTGAGTCCCAAAATCAAAGAAATAATTTATCAAACAGTTGATAAATTATTAGAACAGGATATAATAGAACCCTCTTGTTCGGAGTGGTCAAACCCTATAGTTATGATCAAAAAACCAGGGAAAGATTATAGATTCTGTTTAGATTTTAGAAAAGTTTACAATATTACAAAAAAGACCTCTACCCAATCCCACTCATGACAGAAATACTGGACACTAAGATCGGTAAAATTTATCTACAAAATTGATTTAAAATAAGATTATTTACAAATTCCATTAGACCAAAATTCAAAACCAATCACAGCATTCACAGTCCCTGGAAAAGGCATGTACCAATTTAAAAGGATGCCATTTGGTTTAACCAATGCTCCAGCCACTTTCCAGAGACTTATGGACAAAATTATATTTCCAGACCTGAAACCAAACGTTTTTTGTTATTTAGAAGATATAGTAATAGTAACTCAAAATTTTGATGACCACTTGAAATACTTAAACATTGTTCTAGACAAAATCAATGAGGCAAATTTAACGATCAGCCCGGACCAATGTGAGTTCGGCTGCTCAAAAATCAAATACTTGGATTTTAAAGTCAACGACAAAGGTCTCCAAATAGACGATGAAAAAATACAACCAATTCTGGAATTCCCTAAGCCTAAAAATATTGAAAAATCACAACGAATATTAGGAATGGCAAGTTGGTACAGACAGTTCATCCCACACTTTGCCGAAATAATAGAACCGATGAACAGACTACTGAAAAAAGACAAATCATGGGATTGGGGATTAGAACAAGATGAGGCTTTTCAAAAAATTGAAGACGTTTTAACTTCAGCACCTATATTAACAATTGAACTTACGCAAACAATTGATGGCGTAAATTACGTGATAGCATACGCGAGTAGAAGTCTAAACGGCGCAGAATCTCGGTACTCGGCATCAGAAAAAGAATGCCTAGCGGTAGTTTGGGCCATACGAAAATTTAGGCCATATTTAGAAGGATACAGCTTTGAAGTAATCACGGACCACTTAGCGTTAAAGTGGCTCCATAACCTAAAAAATCCCACTGGCCGATTACACGGATGGGCATTAGAATTACTAGAATATGACTACGAAGTCATATATCGTAAAGGTAGTTCAAATTTAGTCCCTGATGCCCTCTCAAGATCAGGAAAACCAACAAAAAATATAGCGTTTGCGTTAGCTTGTAGTGTAGAAAAACCGAAAGCGGACGTTAAAGACAAAACAGACGACTGGTACTCTACCAAATTCAGACAAGTTACAAAAAGACCCGAAGAACATGAAAAATGGCGAATCAGAGATTCGCAACTCTACTTTTACAGAACTGACCCACTAAAATCTACTTTACTACCAGACTCGAACCCCTGGAAATTAGTCGTACCTAAAAAAAACTTAGAGCTCAAGTTTTATGGGAAAATTACGACGAAACCCAGACAGGACATTTAGGCTCAGAGAAAACTTGGACCATGGTAGCAGCCGATATCATGGGTCTGCTACTAAGTTCCAAAAAGAGAAAAAAATCAATACATTTTAGTGTTCGTAGACCTATTTACAAACTGGGTCGAAATAATCCTAATTAAAAAAGCGAACAGGATCATAATATAGTCAGAATATCACAAACGTGTTATTTCGCGTTGGGGAACACCGCGGATTCTCCACACCGATAATGGCACAGAATTTGTCAACAAAACTTCAAGGGAATTATCGGAAAAATTCGGTATGAGACACACAAAAACGCCAAAATATTACCCACAAGCTAACCCAACAGAACAATACAACAGAACGATAAAACAGATAATTAAAATGTACATAGATAATGATCACACTACCTGGGACGAGCACATAGACGATTTGCAGTTTGCTATAAATACAAGCAAAAACTCGTGGACTGGATTTACCCCTGCATTTTTAAACCTAGGTCGCGAACTAGAACCAATTCAGTCGCTCAGAAAAAATATAGAAAACGATAGCGAAATCGAGTTCCAAAGCGTGGGAAAATGCACAGATAAGTTAAGAAAGTTACAAATTATAAAAGAAGAAGTCCTGAAAAATGTAGATAAGGCGAATGAAAGACAGGCTAGTAATTATAACCTAAGAAGAAGACCCCTAGAATTTAAAATAGGAGACAGGGCTTTAACCCTTAAATGGTAACATCATTTCCGGCACCTTTCAATGGTAAAGGTGGGTCTCTCGTGCTCGGTGCTTTAAAAAGTGCTCTAAAGTGCTCTAAAAAATTGCGCAAAATTCATAAAATCTCATCAACTATCCTAGTATAAGGATCAATCACTATACTGCCGATTTGATCATTTGTTTAAACAATACAATATAATTCCCACTGCCCATCTCTACAAGCTAGTAGAGGGAGAATCTTTTGGCGAGGCACGAGTGACCCACCTTTACCATTTAAGGGTTAAAAAAGGTGAACAAACTATCAAATAAAGCGGATAAAAAGGCAGGTAAGCTATACGATCAATATGAAGGCCCTTTTATAATCAAAAAGAAAATTTTCCCAACGATTTACGAATTGAAAAACCTAAAGGGAAAAAGCATTGGAGAATGGAATATAAATGATTTTAAACTATATAATGGCAATAAGGCAAGGGATCAGTGGCACAATATAAACAAAAGGACTAAAAAACCAACAAAAACCACTCAACTCAAAATTGAAAAATTTTTTTTAATATATAAAAACAGACTCCAAAGACAAAAATAAGACAGTATGAAGCTAGTTTTTTCTTTCCCCTTGCAGAAAAATGGACTCAAAACATCAAGTGCCTACTCTGCCAGCACACAATACAGGTGGCCACATTTGAAGACCACCTGAAACTGTGCCGGGCATGTGACTGGCTTCACAGAACACTACACGGAGCCAAAGAACGAGATCCGGACTACCATCCTCACAAACAAAATTCAAATAGGAAAACCTACATAAACTTTAAGGAAAACCAAAGGAAGAAAAGGGATACAGAGGAAAGGGAGAAAAGGTCTAGCAACGAGGAATTACAAGCCAGAATAGACAAGGAAAAAGAAATACCCTGGCAACGAGTCTGACAACAGAGGGAGAACATACTCAAATTCAAAAGAGACGAGGAAGAAAGGAAGAGAGCGGAAGAGGACGACATTAAGGCGCTTCCTCGGGCTTTATTTTTGGCCCATGTATTCGTTTTGACATGAATCCCGCTAAACGGATGAATTGTTCGATGTCATATTTTAACCATATAATCTCAAGAGCATAGTGCCCAACAACAAAGTTTTTTTTCTCTCGAAAAATGGTCCTGATTTTTTTTTTTTTTTTTTAATTAATCGAAAATATGGTTCATTTCTGCGCCTGGAAACGAGCAATCCGCCACCGGGAAAGTACCCCCGTTGAACCTAAAAACAGGTGCTCCGAACGTCACATAGAATTTATCATAATTCACCGTGACGGTTTTCGAGGATTCTGAACCCAGGGGGTCGCTCGTAAATCAACCGCCCTTTCGATTGTTGCATCCTGACACGATTTGAGCCGCTTGCACGGAATTGATAATTATTAAAATATGCATAAATTAAATTTTTATATGCTGCATTAGGTTCATCACATAATTACGAGACGATCAAAAAAAGATAGAAAAAAATCGGTCAACCCGTTCAATTTCTGTTGGGAGTTTTGGTAAGTTTGCATTTCATTCTGGATTTTATTTAAGATTACCTTCAATATTGAGAATATTGGCCGATTTACCTAGTACTTTTTTCCCATTTTTTCCAATTATATAATTTTCAAATTTTATCAGCTAATAAAAATTTCATCTATCCATGTTTTGCATAATTTTAAAGATTGTAACAGTATTTATTGTCAGTGGTCGATTTATTTTGGTCTTTAGCGAAAGACAAATGCAGATTTGAGGTCAGATAATTGCACATCGGAGTACTGAATTAATTAATTACTCAATTTATGATTAATAAATTCATTATTGCTTCCTCATAGAGGGGGGTTTGGAATGACCTAAATTTTCGAATATACTTTTTTGACATATTTAGATATAATTCGTCCCTTTGGAAAGATGTCCGCGTGTGCGTAACTTTTTTCTCTTAACCACATCTGGAAAAGGAAAAGAGCAATAATCATAAAATTTTGATGGAGTGTAGCTCGGATTGATATCCAGGCGTAATAGGTACTTTGTACTTTCATTAGAAGATATCTTGAATTATTTTGTTAAAAAAACATTTCTTTTTAAACTCGTTTTTTTGTTGGTTCAAAATTAATTTTTTACACTGAAAATGTAATTAAAATTTTTCCTTGAATATTCAGCTCTTTTCATATTCAAGATAATAATAACATAGATAAAAAATGAAGTCTTTTTTCTTTATTTTAAATTAAAATTGAAAGTTAGTCTACCTTTTTCGTTTAAACTTTCATAAAAATTCGTCTTATATTGGTAGAAAATTAAATTCTTGCTTGAAATTTAATCTTTTTCGTTGAAAATGCAACTATTTGGGTAAGAAGTAATCTTTTTCATTTAATAAATGAACTATTTTGTTGCAAATACGACTATTTGGCTGACGTAAACTACTTTTTTCTTTGAGATTAATATCTTTTTTGTTTAAAATATGAACTATTACATGTTTCCCTCAGAAGTCTTCAGCTCTTTGGGTTAAAAATCAAACTATAGTTTCAACTGTTATACTTTTTATGCTTTTTATACTTTTCTCTGTACTTTATACTTGTAACTCACTACGATAAGTTAAACGTGAAAAATGCATTTTTTGCATAAAATTAATCTTTTCAGTTGGAAATTCATCCTTGTAGATTAAAATGCAACAATTAATTTGAAAATGTACATATTGCGTTGAAAGATCAACTCTTCAGTTTAAAACGTCAACCACATTCGTCTTCTTTAGCTTGAAAATTCATCTATTTTGGCATAAAATTCAAATATTTTGACGAAAATCGACTTCTCTGCTGATAATAAAAACATTTTAGTGAAAGTTCATCTTTGTTGCTTGAGAATTGAACTAGTTAGTTGAAAATGAAATTGTTCTTTGATAAAGTTTAAAACTTTTTATTTGAAAATTCGACAACTTTTTGCAAAATGTGTCTTTGCACGTGGAAAATTTAATCATTTACTTAAAAATACCAGTACCTTATTTTAATTAATTATTACTATTTATTTCAAAAGACAAAAGAATCAGGAAAGTCAAAAAGTTAAAAAATACAACATAAAAAGGCACGTAAGACGTCATCATCATACAAATAAGAAAGAACCTAAAGAACTTTGTGTCTTTTTTGCTTTGTAACAGTGACCGAGTGCGGAGCGAATTTACAGACGAAAAGAATCGCTTGCCCTTACGTATGTTTTGCCTTGTCAAATAGCTCGGACTATGACCGGAAATCCAAGCGAAATCTAGATTCGGCTATAAAATAGCGACGATCGTTCGGGTAACTTCGGGACAGCCGCTAAACACACAGTGTCCTTTACGTGTGTTCTGTTGTTCTATTTGGAGGCCTTGCTTGAGCTCACCGATGAAGGTAGCGTCCGCAAGTTTTTCCATAAGTAATTAAATTCTAAGTAATTAAAGTTAACTAGTAGTAGTTGATATTTCAACAACAACAAATTTTGTTTTCAATAAAAAACAGATGAATTCAACCAAAAAAGACATCTCAACATGAGTCGAATTCTGAAGCAATAAGATGAACTTTCAACCAAGGAGGTTAATTTTCAACCACGAACAACGAATTTTCCCCAAAATATACGATGTTTCAACCAGATACTTGACTTTTAAAATAAAAACGATAAATTTTCACAAAAAAGTGGAATATTTAAATTTTCAGTTAAAAAATTAATTTAAAACAAAGAAAAATAACGACTTTCCCAGAAAATTGTTCAATATAGTATTATTCAATTATATTCTATGTCTGCAATTAAGGAATCATTGTTATGCAGTTCTATAATGCAATTTAAGAAATAATGAAGCATCGTCCGGGAGTATGAGGACACGTAAAAAACAAGCAATTTAAAACACACACTCACATTTCGTAGGATATCTCGGGGACAGAATAAGATAAGACAATTTTTTTAAAAGTGTTGAAAACGTCATTAAATTCCGCATCAAATGAGCCCTAATTAAAGTATTTTCGGTCGATAGAGCTCTGACAATATCAAGGAATATAATGGCCATAATTTGAAAGCCACGCAAAATAAATCTCGACTGATGGAACTGGAGAAATTTTATTCCTGCGATATCGTACGAAAAGTGAGTGCATGTTTTTAAACGTTAGTTTTTAGGTGTTTCGATACTCCCAGACTTCACAGTCAAAAAAGGCTCTCACAATGGGTGAAATAGGATGATTTTTAAATAAAATAGAGACATATTGCCCTACAAACGAAGAAAATACATGAGTCTAATCTCACCCGAACGTAGAAAATCGAGAAGAACTGCTTGCGCAAAGAACTCTAATATCATATAAAATTTTGAATAATCTAGATACATTATTGGGATAAAAATAATGAGCTCTTTCATATTTTGCAAAGACAAGTTGATTTTTTAAACAATTTCTATCAGAAAAAGGACTTGCGATTTTTCAGTAGTCGCGGAAAGTCACAATTACAAGGAAAGCAGAACACAAAGTCACTTGCGGACGATTGCTTCATCGAGGAGCTCGAGCAAGGCCTCCAAATAGAACAACAGAACATACGTAAAGGACACTGTGTGTTCAGCGGCTGTCCCGAAGTTACCCGAACGATCGTCGCTAGTGTATAGCCGAATCTAGCCGGGACTTATTTCGCTTGGATTTCCGGTCATAGTCTGAGCTATTTGTCAAGGCAAAACATACGTAAGGGCAAGCGATTCTTTTCGTCTGTGAATTCACTCCGCACTCGGTCACTGTTACAAAGCAAAAAAAAAGTTCTTTAGGTTCTTTCTTATTTGTATGATGATGACGTCTTACATGCCTTTTTATGTTGTATTTTTAAACATTTTGAGTTTCCTGATTCTTTTGTCTTTTGAAATAAATACTAATAATTAATTAAAATAAGGTACTGGTATTTTTAAGTAAATGATTAAATTTTCCATATGCAAAGACACATTTTGCAAAAAGTTGTCGAATTTTCAAATAAAAAGTATTAAACTTTATCAAAAAACAATTTCATTTTCAACTAACTAGTTCAATTCTCAAGCAACAAAGATAAACTTTCACTAAAATGTTTGTATTATCAGCAAAGAAGATGATTTTCGTCAAAATATTTGAATTTTATGCCAAAATAGATGAATTTTCAAGCTAAAGAAGACGAATGTGGTTGACGTTTTAACCTGAAGAGATGATATTTCAACACAATATTTACATTTTCAAATTATTTGTTGCATTTTAATCTACGAGGATGAATTTTCAACTGAAAAGATTAATTTTCTGCAAAAAAAATGCATTTTTTACGTTTAACTTATCGTAGTGAGTTATAAGTATAAAGTACAGAGAAAAGTATAAAAAGCATAACAAGTATAACAGTTGAAACTATAGTTTGATTTTTAACCCAAAGAGCTGATGACTTCTGAGGGAAACATGTAATAGTTCATATTTTAAACAAAAAAGATATTAATCTCAAAGAAAAAAGTAGTTTAAGTCAGCCAAATAGACGCATTTGCAACAAAATAGTTCATTTATTAAATGAAAAAGATTGCTTCTTACCCAAATAGTTGCATTTTCAACGAAAAAAGATTAAATTTCAAGCAAGAATAATAATTTTCTACTAAAATAAGACGAATTTTTATGAAAGTTTAAGCGAAAAAGGTAAAATAACTTTCAATTTTAATTTGATATAAAAAAAGTACTTCATTTTTTCTGTATGTTATTATTATCTTGAATATGAAAAGAGCTGAATATTCAATAAAAAATTTAAATTACATTTTCAGTGTACAAAATTAATTTTGAACCAACAAAAAAACGAGATTAAAAAGAAATGTTTTTCTAACAAAATAATTCAAGATATCTTCTAATGTAAATTAAGTACTCCGATGTGCAATTATCTGACCTCCTCGAATCTGCATTTGTCTTTTGCTAAATACCAAAGTGATTCGACCGCCGACAATGAATACTGTTACAATCTTTAAAATTATGCAAAACATGGATAGATGAAATTTTTATTAGCTGATAAAATTTGAAAATTATATAATTGGAAAAAATGGGAAAAAAGTACTAGGTAAATCGGCCAATATTCTCAATATTGAAGGTAATCTCAAATAAAATCCAGAATGAAATGCAAACTTACCAAAACTCCCAACAGAAATTGAACGGGTTGACCGATTTTTTTCTATCTTTTTTTGATCGTCTCGTAATTATGTGATGAACCTAATGCAGCATATAAAAATTTAATTTATGCATATTTTAATAATTATCAATTCCGTGCAAGCGGCTCAAATCGTGTCAGGATGCAACAATCGAAAGGGCGGTTGATTTACGAGCGACCCCCTGGGTTCAGAATCCTCGAAAACCGTCACGGTGAATTATGATAAATTCTATGTGACGTTCGGAGCACCTGTTTTTAGGTTCAACGGGGGTACTTTCCCGGTGGCGGATTGCTCGTTTCCAGGCGCAGAAATGAACCATATTTTCGATTAATTAAAAAAAAAAAACAGGACTATTTTTCGAAAAAAAAAACTTTGTTGTTGGGCATTATGCTCTTGGGATTATGTGGTTAAAATATTACATCGAACAATTCATCCGTTTAGCGGGATTCATGTCAAAACGAATACATGGGCTAAAAATAAAGCCTGAGGAAGCGTCTAAAAGAAGAATAGAGAAGATACAAAGAAAACAGAAACAAGCAGTACGAGGAGTGGTTAACAGGATTTTAAAAACCTAACAAATAAGAAGAAAACTCCGATCAAACAGCACTCCAAAATCATAGAAAACATCGAATAATAATTTCGAATGCCGAATTTAAAACTAAACATTTCATATCTCTTCGAATTAAGACTACTAATTTGAATTGATTGGCATCTTGCCAATCGGGCACTAGGTTGGGTTATACGAACGTCGAGGCAGTTTAGAGATTCAGAAACAATCACTTTGTTGTATAATTGTTTTGTTAGATCTAAGCTGGAATATGCGTCAATGATATGGACTCCGAAATATACAAAAGATTTGATGTTGCTTGAGAAGATTCAGAAACGCTTTCTAAAATATCTTGTATTTCGGGAAGAGGGGACGTACCCGCCAAGAGGCTCTGATTACATGCAACTGTGCATGTAATTGTGAATTCAAATGTGACCATTATCAGAACGTGGAATAGTGGCAGGGGCAAATTTTCTCTATAACTTACTAAACTCTGTAATAGACTGTAGTGACATTTTGCGGTGTATTGACCTAAAAGTACCACGAATCTCTGCTAGGCACTATAAACCATTCTATTTACCGCTTTCGAACTCTGTATGCGGAATACAATCACCCATTGAATCTATCTGCCGAAATATTAACCTACTATACTTAAGTGATGACCAAAAAATATATGTTTTTTCAAAGTTGCGCTCAGAATTCATTGTAGCTACTAACGAATTTATAATTAGATCTCGGCAATTTGCAAATGCATAATATAAAGATTACTGATACCTAAGATTAAGAGATCTGTTACGTTACATATTATTAGGTAAAACACATTTGCCTGACGCTTTAAGCTCGGTTCCTCTGGGGTTTCGTGTTACATAGAAAGAGGAACTAATTTACTTAAGGTTCTATCGACCTTAAGGAACACATTCTAATCAAGACACTCGCGCTCGATATTTAGTTTAAAAATTATGTAAACCTTGCGCTCCACGCTCGTTTCTGTTCATCGTTTAATGGAAACTGAAAAGTTTTAGCGCGCTCACGGCGCGCGATTTGGTTGTCGCGCTTCGCAACGACAATATGTTATGTTCTTCAGATAAAAATGACTAACTTTGTATTTGATCTAAAATGAAGAAGGAAATTCCTTCACTTCAGCGTACATTTCCGTATCTTTCTAATTAATCATACAATCAGAAATATTTCTTCCAACTATCTGAAAAGGGGCGTAAAAAAGTATGTAAGTTGTTTTTGGAACATATATGATAAATTTTTATATGATTATTGAAAAATGAACATTTGACAAAAACCGGGGGGGGGGGGGGGGTCAAATTTTACACAAATCGAATACCTTCTCTGGATGAGAATGTAAAAATATAATAAACTGTTCGAATTTGCAAGTACCATGAGCATTGATTACTATCATACCATTAAGACATTTCCCTTTCGGGGTAGGTGTGACTCATTCGGTTGGAAAATAGTAATGTGGGGAAGGAGGTATAGATTTTTTAGATTGATTTAGAATTTTTGTGTTATTTATTTAAATAACAAGTTCGTCCCGCAACACTGCTCCGACCCAGGTGGATGATCAATCTCTCTAGCGATAACCCCAAGTGAAGAGCCTCAAAGAATTGTTATGTGTGGTTCCCCACTTGGGCCGATTAGTATCGAAGGTCCTTTGTTTCAGGCGTCATTCACTCTATTGTCACTCTGTTTACAAGCTATTTGTCGCCACACTTATCTGTCCTAGCATACTTCTCTAGCTTCCTTCACGTCCATGCATTTTTTCATGCAAGCTCTTGTGTTTCTATGGCTTCTTATGTCTCTTCGGATTAAGGTCTCATTAGCACATTCTAATAATTCTTTGGGCGATCTACATCTCGGCATGCTGCCATTTACTTTGCCTTTATACACTTGTTTGGTCAGTCGTTCATCTTTTATTCTTTCAAGATGTCCGAACCACCTTAACAGATTTCTTTCCCAAATGTCAACTAGCGTCTCTCCTGTACCACATTCTTGGAGGATTATTTCACTTCTCACTTTGTGCATCAGTGTTTTCCCGCAAATTGTGCGCAGAGGTATCATGCCAATCACGTTAGTTTTACTCTTATCATTTTCTTCACAGGTCCATGTCTCGCTAGCGTATAGCACAGCCGGTACAAATATAGAATTATGTATTACCATTTCAGCTTTTTTTGATATATTTTTACTTCTGAGAATAGACCCTGCTCCACCGATAATTTTCTCACCCTCGTTTATGCACCTATCTATCTCCCCATCTATCTTCCCGTCACTAGTGAATAGGCTACCTAAATATATATATATATATATATATATATATATACTTATCAACTTGTTCTAATTTCCCATCATTGAGGACAATGTTGCACATCGTTTTCTCAGTTTTTCCTTCAAACATTATGATTTTTGTTTTATTCACGTTAATTTTCGCAGATTCAACAACGATATCCCGTAGCATAGTCCCATAGCATAAATCAATGCTAAATCTTCTGGATACTTTTAGTAGCACTACAAAATGTATGGCAGCTCGAATCAAAAATCTTGAAATTTTTAAAAAACTAATACAAAATTCGTAATTAGCGACCACGAAAACCCTTTGTTGCATTCCCAATACGTACTTTAATGAAATAAAATGATTTTTACACTTTTCAGCAGCAATCTTGGATTCGCCATTTTGGAATTATTAAAAAGTAATAGAAAATTCGTAATCACCGACCACGAAAACCCTTCATTGCATACCCAACTCATACTGCTATGCCATAAAATGATTTTTACACATTTCGGCAGGCATATTGGATTCGGCATCTTGGAATTTTTAAAAAAGAATACAAAATTCGTAATTAAAGACCACGAAAACCCTTTATTGCATATCCAACTTGGAATTTTATGACATAAGATGATTTTTACACATTTCGGCAGCCATATTGGATTCGACATCTTAGAATTTTCAAAAAAGAATACAAAATTCGTAATCAGCGACCACGAAAACCCTTTATTGCATACCCAACTTGGATTTATATGACACAAAAAGATTTTTACACATTTCAGCGGCCATATTGGATTCGCCATCTTAGAATTTTTAAGAAATAATACAAGATTCGTAATCAGCGACCGGGAAAACCCTTTATTGCATACCTAACTTGTACTTATATGACACAAAATGATTTTTACACATTTCAGCGGCCATATTGGATTCGCCATATTGAAATTTTTTAAACAGATAGAAAATTCGTAATCAGCGACCCCAAAAATACTTTAAAAGTGAATTGCAAGAGTAAAAATTATGTTTTTGTAAGAATCAGATCAAAAATAAGAGATTAAATTCAGAAGTTTTTTTCTTGTGGCGGCCATTGTTGGTCCGCCATTTTTAAGATCATAAAGTACCATATGGCCCTAAAAAGCAGAACAGACGTAGATATTTAATAACTTTATCCGCATCATTCATAACAACATTAAAAGAAAGCGGCCCAAGGTTCGAACCTTGGAATAACTCATAGGTGGGTGAGAATGAAAATAAGGAATAAACATTATATTTTACTATTACTTTACGATACCTTAAATAAGAGTGCATGAGATTCAAGATTTTATCCGGTATGCCTAATTTTTGTAGTTCAAGTAAGATTTTGCCATGTTCAATACAGTAAAATGCTTTAGATGTACCGATGTATATTATAGCAACCTGCCTATGATTTATTAACATTTCTTTAGTTTGTTGTATAAAGGTTATCAGATTAGTCACCGTTGATATACGGGTCATAAACCCATGGCGGGACTGTGAAAAAACTGGAATTAAATAGCACCCGATAAATTCGTTAATTAACTTTTCTAACACTTTAGAAAAGTTGCTTACAAGACTAATATGTCGATGATTCATAATAAGAGAGATTCTCCTTTTTTGAACGCCGGACGAACTTTCGATAATTTCCAAATATCAGGGAATACACCAGAAGAGAGAGACATATTGTATATAAGTGTTAACGGCTCAGCGAGTTCACTCGCACACTTACTCAAGATACAACTGGGAATACTATCATGACCTGATGTGTCTTTATTTTTCATAGATTTGAGCATCTTTTCGATCTGATCTCGGGAAACAACAAAGAAATCGCCAAATAACTTAACTGATCCGCCAAAAAAATCGTCAGGTACTCCGGATGAAAATTTTTAAACTTTAGAGAAAAAATCTGCAAGTGAGTTAACTATATCCTGGGATTTATTAATTTCAATACCATTATGGAACATTATACCAGGAATTCTCGATACTTTGTTCAAATTATTGACGTGCGACCAGAGAGTTGATGGCGACTTATTGATATTATCCTATACTTTGATCAGATAACTAGCATACGCATCTATAATATCTTTTTTAATTTTCTTTCTTAATAAACTAAAAGAGTAAAAGTGAAACTTGCTTCCCGTTAACTTGAATTGAGCCTTGGCTTTATCCTTGCAGATAATCTTATTGATGATTTTTTTTTATGTACCAATGGGGATACAGGGTATTGATATGCGAGACCGATCGATGGAGCGTAGGCATACTTTTAGATTGTCATAATTCCCATTCTTAAATTTATATCTTGTTGCACCGGTATTAAGGGAGAATTTGTTCTTACTGACAAAAAGGGAGCAACTTTCAAATCTGATAGATAGACGCGGATGGTGTTCGTCAACAGGCAGGATTGGGAAATGATTAGAAAGAATCTCACATGGGACGATGCTATGACTAAGCCCAAATATCGATCATTAAAATTATGTATATCATTATATTGTTACAATTCATGGATATCCATGAAAGTATGAAGTACGGACGATTTTGCATATATAATTCCAGAGTTTACAAATTGATTTAATTTAGGAATCTTAAAATCACCGATTATCAACAATTCATGATTCCAAATAGGTTGAGTCGTTAAGGCATCGAAAAAATCATCTATATAATATTGCTATTAAAATAAGTGACATTCCCTCACAGATAATCTTAACCGCTATTGCATTTATTTTAGGCGAGGCTCTTATACCAGAGGTTATGTTGACATTTCTAGAGGTAAGCGTAGTCTTAATAGCAGTCTTAATAGTACACCCCCTCCGACCCTGTCAACTCTATTATCACGGTAAACATCAAACATCTCATGACCAAACAATTCCGAGCTCATAACATTACTTTTTAACCATGTTTCAGTAAATACAATAATATCATAGTTGAACAGTTAATGAGATGAGAATAAACTAACAATTTTTGTATTAAGGCCACGAACATTTTCGTAATATATAGACAACTCATTAAGTAAATCTAAATCTGTAATATGCAAACATTTAAAGATATTTCCTTTCATTCCCTGGTTCAAATCTACTTCACCGTGTTGGATGATAGAGATTGTTTCTGCTTTTTTACAATCATGAATTCCCCGTGAATTTCTCGGATGGTGATATCTGTTTCCCCTCTGCTTTTTCGTTCCTCCAGAATTCTTCGAGTCTCTTTGTAACGTGCTCTTTGGAGAGACGTGCGAACTTGGGCTAGTGTGATCCTCCCTGAAGTCTGATCCTGTGCTATATTGCGCATGCCTCTCCAGTAGGCTGAGATAATCTCTTTCGCATTTGATTCTGTGTGAAATGTGATAATGATGGGACGAGGTTTTTTTTTTTTTTTTTTTTTTGTTTGTTTAAAGGAGTAAAAACGGAAAATGCTCATGCACGTACCACATTCGAACTTTGGGGACCGCGAGTCCAATATACACATGGGCGCGCAGTCCACAAGGAACGAAGGCGAGTGTGGGACTTACCAAACGTCACCTACCCACTAAACCTTAACTCCTTTTCCCGCCAACCCATGTCCTCGGAACCACTTATCGCATTACTTTAAGGACATGGGGGTAGGGCCACTAAGCCGTGCTTCGGCTTCCAACTTTTATGTGCCAGCCTGGCATTTCTACGATTCTCACCTAACCAAGATGCACGCATCGTCCTCAGTGGTGTGGTGATACCACAACCCGGGCTCGTCGGCCTTCGGCATCCTGGTTGGGTTTAGTCTACTATTTGCGTCGTCCATCCGGCTTCTTCGCAGAGGCGGCCTCTCTGAACGACGCGCACCGCATTGTACCCGTCAGATGGTCGGTCCGGGGTTTCTCTTCTTTAGCGGCGCAGAGGTAGCACTGCGGCGCACTTTCGCACGCCGCAGCCCTATGGCCCTCTTTGCCGCACCTCCAACAGGCCTGGGTCCGGTCTGGACCCTTGCATCCCGCCACCATATGGCCAAAGCCCAGGCAGCGGTAACACCTTGTAGACTCTGTCTTCCTCCGCTCACGACAGGACACGCACCCCACTTTGAGGTGTCCCATGCGGAGAAGTCTTTTCGCCAGGTCTTCCTTCATTTCGACAAAGGCCCTCAGATTACCTCTGAAGGCCTTCCTCGTCATGCTAACATTTACCTCTCCCGTTGCTGCTTTCCCAAAATGCTTTCGGACCGCAGCCTCCACATCCTCTGCATCCGTAATCAGTTCGAGGTCCGGGACCTCGACTTCGATGAGGGGAACGAGATCGCGTACGTTCCCCCTACTCCCTATTGCTTCCTTGATGGCCGCGGACAGCTTTGATCTGCCATCTGCAGCCGGTCCTACCTCCACAAGAATCTCTCCCCTCCGGGTCTGCCTGACCGATTTTAGGAAATCATTAATATTCACGAGGTCACGATTTCCTGAGTCGACGGTATTATCCTTACTTATTTGATCTGGTTCTTGACATCCATGAAGGACAATATTAGATCTTCTAGAGATCCTTTCGGTTAACTCGATAATACAACTGGGTATGATATTTTGCCCCATTATCCGTTCGTGAGATACACCAGTCATTCCCGACTTCTGAATTTCTGTTAATTTTGCTTCTAAAACGTCGAATCTTTCCAGAGCCTCATCTAATTTACGCATATGCCCGTCTAGTTTAATTGAAACGTCGTTGATTTCACTATGTAACACACCAATCTCTACCGAGATGAATTCCTCAGACTCCTTCTTAGCTTTATCGAATTAATCCTTCGTTGTTTTGACAATGTCCTCAGATGAAAACGCAACGTAAGAAATACGTGAGGCGGACCGTTTGGGCTTAAAACTACAGCATCTTCTTTTCCCAGTAGTTGCATTAATTGCAAGCTTTAGACAGTCCGGGTAGTAAAAAATACCACATTGACATGATGAAGCATCCTCGATGATTTTGGCGTTACACTGGTTACAGACTCGGTCCGGCATGATTTCCAAGTGAACTTCTACAAATTGATAAGTTAACGACTGAAATTTTCAGCAGAGTTAGCATAGTCGAATACACATTTAGACGCCACACAATACTCCAGTATGAGTCATCAGCAGATTAAAGCCAACGAAACATAAAGAAAGACTAGGCTATAATCAAAAGGTCGATTATGAGGTCTTATCCATATACAATTCTTGAAACAAAACTGTTATCAATCACACTGCACGTAAGTAACACCATGACACTCAAATAAGTCACTCAGATCACTTATCAATTACTAAGAACAGCCAAAATGCAGGAGCGATCAGAACACACGTCAGCAGCGTCCGCCAACTTCAATCTTTTTCATTTTCAATCTTTACAAAAGTACCAATCTCTGATATAATCAATATTATTAAATACTTTGCAAAATTCCCCTCCAATCTCACACCTTTGTTAGAACACTGTCTCACTAACACCTATTTCTCTTTCAATAACCAATTCTACGAACATTGCTCAGAAGCAGCAATGGGATCTCCAATCTCACTTGTAATGGCCAACATCTTTATGGAAAATCTAGAAACTAAAATCTTTAACAAATCCAAGCTTAAACCGGATATTTTGTGCCGATACGTTGACGACACTTTTATCATCTGGAGACATGGACTAGATGAACTAAACAAGTTCTTCGATTTCATCAATCAATTGAACCCTAATATCCAGTTCACCATGAAAATTCAACGAAACGGAAAATTGTCTTTCTTGGACGTACTAGTTTACAAAAGATCTGATAACACATTAGGACATGAAGTTTATAGGAAACCCACCCATACAAACAGATACCTACATGCCTCATCCCACCACCACCCACCTCAAAAGCAATCTGTCATCAATTCCCTTGTATACAGAGCTGTCTCCATAACAGATAAAGATAACTTAAAAAAGGAATTATAAAATGTTAAACAAATCGTAATACAAAACGATTACACAAACAAATTGATGAAGCAAGAAGAAAATACGCTAAAGAAAGAAATAAGTCAACGCAACCTACTAAAGAAAGAGCGAGAAAAATGACCACCATGATACCCCACATTCAAGGTATCACAGAACAAACAGGAAGAATTCTCAACAAACAAAGTGCAGTGAGCCAACTTGTGGAGGAACATGCGAGTAAAGTCACGCTAAAACATTTCACGCAAACAGCACTAGCTGAGGATCATATCGAAATAGGACATAGCACTTTATTTGACAAAATAACCGCCATCGCAAAAACATTCAATATTTTTCCAAGAAAACATAGAGAAGCAATCGAAATCTTAAAACACCCTAATAATATCAATAGGGACAATGGATATAATACCAATCCGATTTGGCTTTCCGTCCTCCCTGGTTTACAAAAAAGACTCGATTAGCCGATCAAGTTTGACCAGTCCCTACCATGGACGGCTCTGGCCAATCACAGACATCGTAGGGAACATATATAAGAACAACATAACGTGAAACTTCTGTTTCAAGTCAGCCCTGAAAAAAAAAACTGTAATGTTCACAAAACGTTGGCAAGATTCGTAGTTTTGCACAGGATTGAAACCCGAAAAAGCATTATATTTTTAATTTATTTCTTAAACTTAATTGTTATGATAGTATAATTAGTCAAAAGAATCCGCACACAAAACTAGTCAGAATTCGTCTAAGTCCTTTTGGAAAATTTCTTCTTGTTTCATAAACCTCAAAATAGGGAAGACCCCTCTACAACCTACATCTACTAGTTAGATCTTCTTAGATAATGAACCTACAGTACATAATAATCGTGAATTAAAAGCATAAATATACCTAAAATAATTATTTTTAATTTTAATTTAGTAACACATATAGAGTCCTAACTATTAATTAACTTGAATTAATTGTTTTACTTACATTTTACTTTAAATTAAGGATTATTTACTGTAGGATCATTATCTATTGTAGTGTGATCTCCCCTAAATAAGTCTCAGAAAATCCACCGAAAGCTATTTTTTCATGTATTTTGTGTGGGGTTAATTTAACTGAAATTAAGTCGAATTCCTTGTTTACTTCCATTTTGATGAGATTTGCTATTCATAACGTATTTTAGGCCAGATTTGTGTTTGGCATTGGAGGATATGGTATATACAAGGGTGTGTCGAGCTACATGCTCATTGCACTGAAATCTCATCACACTTGACGTGTTCACAATTTTTTTTATATTTAATTTTTACTGTCTTGAAACTGGTTTTAGATGAACACCGAAACGTTGGTAAAATTTTGGAAATAATTTTGTTTAAAGATTAACAATTTTTAAAATATATTTTTTTAATTCAACTATTTTTACAATAATATCTTAATGAGAAGGTATTGGTTTTATGTGAAAATTGAGTTTCGCCGATTTCATCAAATCTCGTCGTTTTCGTACTTACTGATTGAAAAAAATGGATTTTACTTCGTGTCTGTCTGTCGTCGTTGTCGTCAATGTCTGTGAACACGATAACTTACGAAGGAATTATTCGACGGGATTGCCCTTTGGAACATTGTTTTAAGGCCTGGGATAGAAATGGCGAGTTCGTTAACCAGATATTTTTGACCAACGGTTCTGGTTTTAACCATCGAAAATGCGTTTTAAAAAATGAAAAATTCAATTTTCCAACAGAACTATACGAGACATGAAAAAGATGTTAGGATGCAAAATTATTCATCTCAAAAAGACGAAATAATTTTTTCGAGATAATTTTCGTGTGTTATTGAAAATAAAAGATTCCATAGTTTTTGTTTTAATCGTAAAAATAACATTAAAAAAAATTAAAAATTTTGGGAAAACGACACAAGCTACGAAGCAAATGAATAGACAAAAAGTGTTCATCCAAAAAAGATCTGAAAATTTGATATGAATCATTTTTTGATAGGACGTTGTAGTTTATGCTTTAATCGTAAAAAATAACATGAAAAATAAAAAACGACACAAAAAAAAAAATTGATTAGCATTTCGAACTCGAAAGTTCATTGCCTCACTACCCGATTCGGGTAGTGTTTCTAGGTGGATAAATACTACCAGTGTGGGTCCACCACACCCACGACGGGTTAACAACACGCAGTATTCCCCGAACGGTCACCCATCCAAGTACTAACCGCGCCCAACACTGCTTAACTTCAGTGATCTAACGGGAACTGGTGTTTTCAGCGTGGTATCGCCGTTGAAAAAAAAAAAACGACACAAGGTACAATAAAATGTTAATTAACAAAATTATTCATCTAAGTCATAAACACAAAGGACCCCGCACCAAATTCATTGAAAAAAGGTTTCGGTAGATTTGTCTGAATTTTGGATATGTTGTAGATCATGACATCCCCGATAAAAAGTTCTTGTGCCAAAAAGTCGAAAAATGGACAGTTTTTCGTTCGTATCGCATCAAAGGTCGCTTCTCGTGCACACAAGAGTAGACGTAGGCCACGCTCGGAGATCATGTTCAACTCGGTACCACATTGATATTTTGTATTTTAGGACCCCTTAATCGATAACATACGTGTCTGAAGGTCAAGAGAAGGATACTTTTTCGTTGGTGCTATGTCCAAAGTCGCTTTTCATGTATGCTAACGGAGACATACCGACACTCGAGGACAGTTTGGCGCCACGCTCAGGGATCATGCCCAACTCTGTGCCTCATTGATATTTTGTACTTTAGGCCCTCCTGATGGACAATATACGTATCTGAACGTCGAGAGAAAAATACTTTTTCGTTGGTGTGGCCTCCAAAGTCGCTTTTCTTGCATTTTCAAAGAGATATACGAACACTGGTTGACTGTTTGCGGTCACGCGCAAAGAATGTTCCTAACTCGTTGCCTCACTGATATTTTGTACATTAGGACCCCCTGTTCGATAATATGTGTATCTGAAGGTCGAGAGAAGGATACTTTTTCGTTAGTGCTACGTCCAAAGTTGCTTTTCATGTATGCTAACAGATACATACCCACATGCAAGGACGGTATGGCGCCACGCTCAGGGATCATGCCCAATTCTGTGCCTCTTTGATATTTTGTAGTTTAGGAGCCTCTGATCGATAATGTATATGTCTGAAGATCGTATTTCGGTATTCAAGCAGGCAAGCTACGAGTCTAGCAGTTTCTAAAGTCAGACAATCGCTGATACGATAACGAGAGATGATTATATAGCAATACATGTGACCAAATTCGCTAACGAATTATGCAATCCAGAGCCTCATATCTGCAGAGTAAGTGCTTATATCGACGGCAATTACAGTCACACCCTTAAAAGTAGCAACTTTCGCAGTCTGCGACAGTCCTACTGCATTCACAAGGGCCGTCATTTAGTGAAACCTGCTTTAATTGTAGTACCAGATGGCTACATATTGGACATTCATGGATCATACTTCTCAGACACTCGAAACAATGATGCTGTGATGCTTAAGAGCGAATTTCAAAGGAACGTTGACAGAATGAAAGAGTGGTTCCTAAAAGAGTCGAGCTTCGCTGTTGATAGCGGATATCGAGATGCTACATATTTATTAGAGCATCTAGGAATTTCGTGGAAAATGCCGATACTTCCCCAACCTGAACAGCGTCAATTCCCTACAGAGGAGGCGAACGAATCACGTTTGATAACGAAGATTAGATGGATAGTGGAGGCCAGAAATGACGATATCAAACCCATCTTCTTGTTGTTCGATTGACACGATTCCAGTGCAGCATGCGGCCAATCTCGGTGACTTCTATCGTATCGCTGGATGTCTAATTAATATGTGCCATTTATATGTGCCAATTGAAATAACATGAGCTAATGCTGTATTGGCTAGATAATTGTTAGCTAGAGCGCTTGAAGTAAACGTTGTCCAAGCACTAGTAGGAGTGGAAAATCTGCAGGCTAGAGGTGGTCAACGATGTGTTCAGTTGAATGCTTAACACGTGCATAACAATCCGCGTCTGACATGAGCCTTCCTTCGAGATTTGACAGTCGATGTGTATCAGGTCAAGTCAGCTCCTTCGTACATTCAGGATAAGCTACAGAGGGAAGATGAAGAAGAGATTCAGTTGGAAGTCATGAACGAGCAACATCCCAACATCATACAAGAGTCGGGACAGATGAAAGTTCGAGTTTATTTATGATTCAGAAACCCAACTCGGCACCAACTTTGGATTGCTTACGTACCGACAGATGAGGATGAGCCTAACTGTGATGACGATTCAATCCAAGGGTATTATTGCACGTGCAAAGCTGGTGCTCGTAGTCTGGGAACTTGTGCACACGTGGCTAGCGTATTGTGGTACATGAGGTATGCACGACATGAACATAATATACGCTATCCCTCCACTCAACTGAATCACCCGATACTTGACGCTGCCAACAGACCACAAAAAAGAATTCCTAATCCAGAATAACTGCAGTGAGCTCAGTGAGATCAGATTAGAATCTGTTACTTGTACATCCTTTGGTCATTAACCATTTTGATACGG
>CAKNXH010058790.1:0-31279 GCA_932178445.1 Andricus quercusramuli | reverse complement strand
CCCCCCCCCCCCCCCCCCCCCCCCCCCCCCCCCCCCCCCCCCCCCCTAAAGTACGAAATATCAAAGAGCTACACAGTTGTGCATGATCTCTGAGCGTGACGCCAAACAATCCGCTCGTGTCGGTATATCTCTATTAGCATACATGAGAAGAGACTTTGGACGCAGCACCAAAGAAAAAGTATTCTTCTCTCGACGTTCAGACACGTTAATTATCGAGTAAGGGGTCCTAAGCTATAAAATATCAATGATGCATAGAGTTAGGCATGATCCCTGAACGTGGCGCCAAACCGGTTTCGAGTGTCTGTATGTCTCTGTTAGCATACATGAAAAGCGACTTGGGACATAACACCAAAGAAAAAGTATTCTTGCCTCGACCTTCAGACACATATATTACACCGGCACACAAAAAAAAAACACTTTTCTGTTCTACAGATGCGACACATATAATCCCATGTATTCTGACCCGCTGAGCACGAATCCGTGGTCCGTTTGACCCCAGCACATCTGGGTCAAGGGCATTTGAAGGTCAAACGGACAGAAAAGTCATTTGGATGAAGATAACTACCATAATTTATGTTTTTTGGGTCGCTGAATCCGAATCCGGGGTCCATTTGGTCTCAGCGAGTCAAGGTCAAGGTCATTTCAAGGTCAATTTCGTTCATTCCACTAAAAACAAATTTCTGACAGCAAATTCTGAGAGAACGGAAGATTTTACGTCCAGATATGTATGTTATTATTTTTTTGTGACGACCTGTTAAGGTCATTTTATTTAAATATATAGATGATTCATATGGGTAAATGGTAAATGGGCTACATGGGACTAGACTACCAGACTAATATATTGTGGGGGTCGCTAAGTCTGAATCCGAGGCCCGCTTGACCCCACGGTGCCAAGGTGAAGGTCATATCAAAGTTAGATCGAAAGAAAAATGTGTTACCGATCCAAAATTTGACTTCTACATGTGGGTAAACTTTCCCTGGCGTCTCGATATTTTTCTGCTTTTACCCACGCTTGTAAGGAACTTTTGACAGCTCTAACGATTCGGCAAGTGAGCTTTTATGAAGCCGCCCTTATCCGATTTGCCTGTTACACCAACGATCAGCTAACTTCACTTGAGCGAGCAAAGCTAGTGGCTTCAAATTTTAAAGACGGTGGTGACAACTTTTATGAGAACAAAAGACAGTTTCTGTACGAAGTTACCTGCAACACCATTTACCCGAAGTTTTTCTGTGCTCCACGTGGTGACGGCGGAAAACGGATTTTTTTCTTGCTTTTCATTTTTTGGCTAAGCCCTGTGGTGAAGGCATTGTGCCGTCATGGCTGGCACGAGAAAAAGTACGATGCAGGGTATTGGACGCCCAGTATCGGCGATTGGTCAGGGTGAGGAAACGGGCCCGCAATCGTCGTCATCCAGCTACCGCCACCCTTTATTGGTTGGCGATTCAACTGATAAAGAATATAAAGCTACAACAAGTAATCATGTTTCTACCAGCCATGACTGCAACAGCGATAAAAATGTTTTTTACTACGTTTGTGAAAAGTATGAAGTCATCACTTGCCGTAGGTCAATGAATGAGCAATGTAGAGACATATATCGTCAATGTTATAAAAGAGAAATTTCCCTTCAAAATGAAACATTTGCTCCAGATAGCATTCGCAGTGCTTGTTACACTATGCTTTTACGTTGGAATAAAGTGAGAAACAATAAAATGTTAAAATACTCCTCACCGGTAATATGGTCAATACCTCAATCAGAAAAAGACTGTTATTTTTGCAATACAAAAGTTAAAAGATTCAACGTTAAAAACAAATCAAGAATATCTTATGAAATAGTGTCTTCTGTCATAACTGCAAAGTCTAATCAAGAGTCTGCTATCGAATATATGGATACGAGCTCAATGATAAATGAAGCTTCGATAAATAAAGAGACAGATAGAGAGGTTATGTTAGACGGTGAAGAAGAATCTGATGATTGCTCATACGAAGACCATGAAAATGAAGAATATGTGCCAAAATTGCGGAGAAAGCAACAAAATGAATCTATAAGACTATTCAACCAATATAGTTTAAACGATTTCATCAGGAGCATGGGTCTTCCTAAAGATGCTTCTGAATATATGGCAGCTGAGTTAAAGAGCCGTGGAATGGTAGAACAGGGGACGAAGTCATCTTTCTACAGGAATCGAGAAAAGAAGTTCCGTCAGTACTTCAATAAAGATGAAGAAGGTATGTTGGTATATTGCAGAGACGTTAACGGTTTCATGAATGAACTAAAAAAGGATGTTTACGTTCCAGAAGAATGGAGATTGTTTATAGACTCGTCAAAACAAAGTCTTAAGGCAGTTCTGCTTAACAATGGAAATGAGTACGCAAGTCTACCAATAGCGCATTCAACAAAATTAACAGAAAGTTACGAAAACGTCCAATATGTATTGGAGAAAATTGAATATGACAAACATAAGTGGCAAGTTTGTGGTGATTTTAAAATCATAACCATTCTCCTTGGTCAACAATCAGGATATACAAAGTATCCCTGCTTTTTGTGTTTGTGGGATAGCAGGGATCGCACGAATCATTACAAGAAGAAGGTTTGGCCAATAAGAGAACAACTTGAACCTGGAAATCATAATGTACTTCAACAACCTTTAATTGATCCATCAAAAGTACTGCTCCCGCCTCTGCACATTAAACTTGGACTTGTGAAACAATTCGTCAAAGTTTTAAATAAAGAAGGAACATGTTTTCAGTACTTGACAAATGAATTTCCTCGATTAAGTGATGCTAAATTGAAAGAAGGAGTATTTGATGGACCTCAGATCCGTAAAATGTTTTACGACGAAAATTTCATCAAGACAATGACAGGCTTAGAAAAAGCTGCTTGGCTCAGTTTTCGAGATGTTGCTCAAAACTTCTTAGGAAATTACAGAAGTAATGATTACGAAGCAATCGTAGCAAATATGGTGAGGAACTATCGACGCTTGGGATGTTTGATGAATCTCAAACTTCATTTCATGGACTCTCATTATACCTATTTCCCTGAGAACTTAGGCGATTACAGCTAAGAGCAAGGGGAGCGTTTCCATAAAGATCTAAAAGACGCTGAACTTCGATGGCAAGGAAAATGGGACGTGAATATGTTGGCTGACTACTGCTGGCTGCTAAAGAGAGATCAAGTACCTGGCGATGAAGATGGTGATAGTTCGAAGAGAACTAGAAATCCACTGCATAGATCCTTTGACAATAAAAGAGAACGTTATAGGCGAAAGAAAGAATAAACGCTATTCCAAAATGCCATACCGTAACTCTCGTTTAGTCCTGATTCGTTGGGTTAAAGGAGATTCAGATTCGAATTCAGCTACCCTTAAAACATGTAAAAGTCAAATTTTGGAACAGTGACACATTTTTCTTCAGATCTAACTTTGATATGACCTTGACCTTGGCGCCCTGGGGTCAAATGGGCCTCGGATTCAGACTTAGCGACCCCCACAACATATTAGTATGGTAGTCTAGTCCAATGTAGCCCATTTACCATTTACCCATATAAATCATCTATATATTTAAATGAAATGACCTTAACATGACCTTAGAGGTCGTCATAAAAATATAAAAACATGCATATCTGGACGTAAAATCTTGCGTTCTTTCATAATCTGCAGTCAGAAATTTGTTTTTAGAGAAATGAACGAAAATGACCTTGAAATGACCTTGACTTCGACTCGCTGAGTTCAAATGGACCCCGGATTCGGATTTAGCGACCCAAAAAACATAAATTATAGTAGTTATCTTCACACAAAATACTTTTCTGTCCATTTGACCTTCAAATGCCCTTGACCCAGATGTGCTGGGGTCAAACGGACCACGGATTCGTGCTCAGCGGGTCAAAATACATGGGAATGTATGTGTCGCATCTGTAGAACAGAAAAGTGTTTTTTTTGCATGACGCCAAATAGTCCTCGAGTATCGGTATGTCTCTTTTAGTATGCACGAAAAGCGGTTTTGGACAGAACACCAACGAAAAAGTATTCTTTTCTCGACCTTCAGACACGTATATTATCGATCAGGGGGTCCTAAAGTACAAAATATGAATGTGGCACCGAGTTGGACATGATCCTCGAGCGTGGCGCCGAACAGTCCTCGAGTTTCGGTACGTCTTCTCTAGAGTGCACGAAAATCGACCTTTGATGCGATACGAACGAAAAACTGTCCATTTTTCGACTTTTTGGCATGAGAACTTTTTATCGGGGATGTTAATATCTACAACATAAATTCAGAAAAATGCACCAAGACCTTTTTCAATGTATTTGATGCGTGGTCCTTTGATTTGTACTATTTTTTGATAAACCGCGTATTTTTCGTTTTATTAGTGAAAAACAAAATTAAAAATAAACAAATTAAAGGGTCCAGCCGGAGAGGTATGTGGAAAGTGTTCAACATTTTAACATTGAAGATGACCTTTCAAGGTCAAGTTTATGGTTTTCCAGTTTTTTTGCGTATATCTCGGATTGTTTTTGACGGATTTTAATGAACCTGGAGTCAAATTAAACATCCATCAAAAATACATTCAATAAATTTTTTCAACCATTTTTGGCGCGAAATTCAAATTTGGACTGACACTCGAATATTTTAAGTCGAATTTTCTCGAAAACAAAAATACATACATTAGCGAAAGAATGCACACAGTTTGATTGCATATCAAGCATTTATTGTGAGTAACTTTTTTTAGATATCGGACTTCGAACACCTTACGTGAATATTAAATAATGCATGCAAGTGACTTCTGCCACTTGCAATAAAAATAGTCGTCTAGAATGTTCCTGAAACTTCTGACAATGACCAAATATTTTTCTACCCAAAATTCTCCTCTTTGCCATATCTTTCGCAGTTTATAAGGCCGCTGAAGCTTGCCAATTTCTTTAGTAATATACGATTTATGATTTCCTTCAAAGACCATAATTTTCCTTTTATTTACATTAATTTTGAGGCTCATGTTCTTCATACTTGTATTCAGTTCGCTCAACATTCTTTGCAAGTTTGCGACTCGCACTGAACAATTGATGCACGCCGTCTCGCCATTTTAATTTAAAACTGAAGCTGTGCAATACGCTCGTAAGTCCTACTCAGGCGTACTGAAGTATCATTACTTCTATTGTCGTTAAGCACGGAGACGGCCTTCTCGTAAACTACACAGTTCAGATTCCAGGCCATTTAAAACGATGCGTTCGCCTTTGTCCCAGGCCACTGCCTGGCCGTCGCCTCGGCTCGGTCCTCTTGCCACTCCCAACTGAACCATGGCGGAAAACCCTATGGTACTATACATTTATTGAAATGATACATTTTTTAGGGGAGCTGCAAATAAAGATTAATGCCAAATAAGGAACAAAAGTTAAAGTAACCATGAACAATAAAATTTGGATTTCATTTTGTACTATCTGAATAAGCAGTCCCGGATGAAGCACGAGATACGTGATGTGAATGTCTTCGTTAAAGCCGCAGGAGCTTTAACAGAGGAGAATTCACAATTATCTTATAGTTGTCGATGGTTTAACCTTAAATTTTAAAGATCTATGCACAAGCTTGGAGGAAGTATAAAGACCGACTGCATAGGGCGAGGTAAATACATTATCGAGCTAGTTTTTCGACAAAATTTTGCAAATAAAAATTAGTGAAAAAATTAGAAACTTTAAATATGCGAAATACTCCCAATATGACACTCACCTGAATATAGGTACCAAAAATATCCATGATTTTATCTTCAAAATACTTTGAGAATACTTTCACGAGATCACAAGCAGCCCGTCTCCTAGTATCAACATCACTGCCTTCAATATCACGCCTTATATATTCCTCAGGATTATTTTCAAACAGCTCGTGGTCAGATGCTAAAACGATATTTTTTCTTAAATACAAGTACAAAGTTGTCGATTTTTAATCAAATTAATTAGCTCAAATCTATCCATAGAATTTTTTTTTCAAATTGCGGAAATAGTCCTTGTGAGATTGACAACGGGGTGCGATCGAATTCGAAACAATGGTTTCGAGATCTCTCTTTCTCTCGTATGAGGTAGACAGAGAGGATCCGATTATCTCTCTCTCTCCAGTGCTACCAATTCTGGTATCATTTCGCACTGTACATACGTCGCGTCCGAAACCCAATTGGTTGCTTATGCCCATAAACATAGAGGCAGATTCTTTGCATGTAACAATGTATGCGTGCTTCCGACTATTGTACGGTTATAACGCTTGGCTTGGCTTCACGGCCATTGTCCAAAAGAATATTTTCATTGTTCCTCTGAATTTATTGGATGTTAGTCTTTCAAAAAGTTTGAATTTTTCGAAAACGTCAGGCTCGTGTCTGAGAAAATACACGTGCCGATAATTACATCCTTCGCCTTTAAACGTTAGAAAATAACGCGTATCACTGAGCTCTGTCATCACTTTAACTGATTTCTGGTTGAATGGCAAGCAATGAGCCTTTCCCAGCTGGTACGGTTCACATAAAAAGTCACTTTTGTCGAGAACGGCACACCGTTCATTAGACCCTTTTTTACGAGCTCGCTTATCGCTCGCTTGTCCACGTGCCGTAACCGTTCATGTCAGTCGTTCAGGTTCATTATGGAGATGTTGACTTCATCACCACTTCCTGGGTTTACAGCCCTAAAGAACATTCGATAGATATAATTACTTTACTTTGCTCCCCATGCTACTTCTTTATTATCGCGTAGTATTGACACATTTTTGTCTTGAAATCAAACTTCGAATTCCTTATTCGTGCAAACCCGTACCGAGAACAAATTATTTCTTAGTGTAGGAACCTAAAGCACGTTTTTGTTGCTCGCACCTTGCTACATACCGTCTATCAGCTTGATTAATACAGTACCTTCGCCAATGATATCACAAATTACACCATCTCCCAGCGATATGGCATTGACAACTGACTTGTTTGCAGGTGGAATATGCAGATATTCCCATACAATTTGTCATTGAAAGCTCCAACTTCGATTTTACGTCACTTTCTACCACGAATCCACAATCCTCAGATTTCTTAGTTTCAATTTTCTTGTGGAGCTCGTCTTCGCAATCCCTCGCGAAATGCCCCATCTTGAGACAAAGGTATTACACGCTTTCTTTCTTAGCTTTTTTTTGTTGGTTTTAGCTTATTCCGAGAAGTCTTTGTTGCAATTAACGCCCTCGTTGCGTTGCGATCCGCACTGAGTTACATGTCTTCTCGTATTAATGTCTCTTGCAGATTACCTCATGTCTGCCGAGTAGGGTCAACACTGTCCCAAGCAGTTTGTAGCGTACTAAACTTTGAGGTTAGACTCGTTGCAACTTTTGCCATGACCGCAGCATCAGACATGCTTTCACCGACGTCTCGTAGCTGATCCTCAATGTTTTGGACATTGGCCACATGTTGAAATGCCATGTCTCATGCACTCATCTGGTAAGGAAGAAATTTTTAAACAAGTCATAATTTTTTCAGATTTTTGTTTATGAATGAAAATCAGCTTATCCCAAATCGCTTTTGCGGTTGAGCACATCAAAACCCTTGGAAATTGATCATCCTCCAGTGACGAAGAGATCAAGAACATAGCTTTTACTGCCGCGTCTCGAAAATTCCATCACCGAAAGAACAAAATAAATAGCACACTTCGATTCCTTTTTCACGTTTATTGCACATGCAAAGTAAACTGGGCCTATAATCTGTTGAAGCAAAGCCCGTATTTATAAAACGGAAATCGAAGGAAATAGTTAAGTTTGAGTTAAAATAATAGAAAAACACTGCTAAACGTTATCGGTTTATTTTTGATCCTTACCTTGGAAGGATACAAACGGCGAATGAAGAGACGCGGCAAGGAGGGGAAACTCACTCTTCCCCTTTTTTTCTGTACAGTCGACATGAGTTCAAGTCATCGAACAGCTGACTCACCATATCAAATTAAATGCGATCAACTTTCTTAAATCATTTATTGCATTAGAACTAAACAGAAAGTTAATGGTGCTATGCCCTTTCTATATCTCGATTAAATTACATGCTAGTCACGAAATGTACTATTACTTTACCGACGCCTTTCACCATTCGACACTGCATTCATAAATACATATACTGAAGCTACCTCATTTTGCTCATAATGAGCAGGTTTATGTAAAACCGACTGCGTACCATTACCCGCTGCTCCCCTATTGCTAATAAGTAACCATTCAGTGTAACTTTATGACAATATTCATTGCAACTTAATAAGAATCTGCAAATAAAATTAAAACTCAATGTAAATGATACTCAACATTTTTTTACAGTTTCAGATAACCAAAATCGGTCCCTTACGTGTGCACAGACAAAATCTCATTCAAAGAGGCTTCTCTTACTTTAGACATACTTTAAATAAATAATCAAACTTTGTCCCGTAAGCCTGCTGGTGATCATACAAAATTTACAATTTAGAAATGAGGAGTAAGAGAGCAAAACGTGATAAAACAACTTAAGTTAATTTCTCAATATTTAATAAGGCATATTTCACTGAAGATTGTTTTATACGTCATTATTGTATATTATATTTAGAGAAAAATTAAGTTTTGTAAAACTATATATTATAAGAAAAATATTGAAAAGTGTTTATGAATTTTAACAAGATTTTACATGTTTAACAAGTTTTATCTATTTACGTAATGAATCTGTGACCGGAAATTAAAATTTACGAAAAAATACTTTATTTTATGGATAGAAGTTAAAACAAAGCAGCAAAATTTGGGTCGCCAGCTTAAAGTTGATAATCGAATTCATGATATTCCAAACATACCGAAACAAATATTATCTCAATTTTTTCCAAAAATTTATTTGTCACGTTTTGTTCTCTTATGTATCAAATATCGTAATAATATCAAAAATAGGGTTAGTTGTACCTTTGAATTCCATGTTAGGAATTATAACTTTCTCGCAGATGCTGCTAAGAGTTGTCGGATTTTCAAAAAGATGTCTGTATTGAGATCGATCTGCCACGGTGGCGAGGAATTGTAGTGCGTTTGACACTAACTGAAATATAAAATTATTATCGGATTTGTTACAACAATTATATTTAAGGTTCATGCTTAAAATTAATATTAGATGCAAAATAACCTTAGTAGAAATCAGTTGCAGCCTGGCAACATCTCGACGATGGCAAAAAAATTATTTTTGAAAATTATAATATGTTTAATATGTTTCTTAAAACATAACAATTATAAGACAGAATCATATTTTTTTTAGAACTTTGGAAGTTAAGTATCATGGTGCCCAAACCTTTCTAACAGTTTTTTAGTCATTGGGAAATTGAAGGTTTTTTTTTTTTATACCATTAAGCCATTTCCCTTTCGGCGAGCCTCTAGGGGTAGGCGTGACACTACCCGATTCGGGTAGTATTTCTAGTAGTCCAGTCAATATGTAGTTTGAGATTGCAAAAGGTCGGGATAAGACCAAACTTGGCAATTATCTTCATTTTGGGGCCCTAATCAAAACTCAAAAAAGATCCCACAAATCAGGCTCCTGCGAACAAAATGGCGGCCAAAATGGCGGCAAAAATCGCGTTTTTTTTATATATCTCGTTTCCAATGCACTTTAGAGCAAATGTTATTATAAAAAGTTATAGAGAATATAATTTCCTATCACTTTCGTTATAAACAAATTTTCCTCATGTCAATAGTTTACGAGTTATGGTAGAGAAAAGCGGAGCACTTTTTTGCAATTTAAAAAAATTTCATATTTTACCTCGAAATTTGAAAGATTATTTATTGTTATCATTATTATATTACTATTATTACATTATATATGTATCAATAATATAATATATCATTAATTTATCATATTGTATATATATATATACTCACACACGTCCACGTGCAAGTATATATGAACTTGCCGATATGAATGGAATATCTACATTTACTCGTTTCCACATCACCTTTGAGGTAGAGTAAGTGAAGCGTTTTTTTTAAACGTGGTATCCCCAGTAGGCCTAATCCACAAGTGTTTTCTTTCAGATAGGCAGCAGAGGATGTTCAGTTCTATCCAATGTTAGATAATTAAATGTTTGTTCTTAATCTTTTAGAGCGCCTGGATGGACCTGCAAGACTTATTTTTGAAGGCCTGGATGGGCCAGGTTCATTGATGTCTTCCTGAAGGTCAGCAGGATTTTCTTCGGGATCACCCTGCTCCTCCTCAGCTTCTTCTTCCTCTTCCTCCTCCTCCTCCTCCTCTTCTTCTTCTTCCATTGATGCTAATATTTTTTTCGAAATGTCGACTACTCCAAGCTCCTCTTCAGTTTCCTCCTCTTCATCAGAGTCTGCTAGGATTTCTGAAACGTTTTCGCAGGAGTTTCCATTGCAGAACGAGCAGATGATGGAGCATTTCAAACCTGCTTTCCTGCAGCCACATTTCAAACCGCATCCTGTTTTGCACTTACAAGAAATAAATTGCAATAATTCCTCTGGAGCAGGATCTTTTTTGGTTGTGACTGGCGTAAGTCCGTGCTTACTTCGCTGCCATCCCCATTGACGAAGATATAGCCAAAAACATACTCTTCTTACACGCATTTGGTGGCAGTGACACAACCTCTGCAATGTACGGTAAAGGAAAAGTAAAGTTTATAAATACACTTCAAAAAAACGAACAGTTGAAGAAGGATCTAGAAATCTTCAAAGACAAAAATGCAGATCCTGAACTCGTTACTATTTCAGGAGAAAATTTCATCCTTGCACTCTACGGATCTTCCCTAGAAAATTCCACACTGGGCTCTCTTCGCTATCTTCATTTTCGACGATCAATAACAAAAAGTAAAGTCAATTTACAGACATTGCCACCGACAAGTGAAGCTGCACGAGAACACTCGTTACGGACCTACCATCAAGTCCAAGCATGGATGGACAATAAAAAAAATCCAGAGGAATGGGGATGGCAGCGAAGTAAGCACGGACTTACGCCAGTCACAACCAAAAAAGATCCTGCTCCAGAGGAATTATTGCAATTTATTTCTTGTAAGTGCAAAACAGGATGCGGTTTGAAATGTGGCTGCAGGAAAGCAGGTTTGAAATGCTCCATCATCTGCTCGTTCTGCAATGGAAACTCCTGCGAAAACGTTTCAGAAATCCTAGCAGACTCTGATGAAGAGGAGGAAACTGAAGAGGAGCTTGGAGTAGTCGACATTTCGAAAAAAATATTAGCATCAATGGAAGAAGAAGAAGAGGAGGAGGAGGAGGAGGAAGAGGAAGAAGAAGCTGAGGAGGAGCAGGGTGATCCCGAAGAAAATCCTGCTGACCTTCAAGAAGACATCAATGAACCTGGCCCATCCAGGCCTTCAAAAATAAGTCTTGCAGGTCCATCCAGGCGCTCTAAAAGATTAAGAACAAACATTTAATTATCTAACATTGGATAGAACTGAACATCCTCTGCTGCCTATCTGAAAGAAAACACTTGTGGATTAGGCCTACTGGGGATACCACGTTTAAAAAAAACGCTTCACTTACTCTACCTCAAAGGTGATGTGGAAACGAGTAAATGTAGATATTCCATTCATATCGGCAAGTTCATATATACTTGCACGTGGACGTGTGTGAGTATATATATATATATATATATACAATATGATAAATTAATGATATATTATATTATTGATACATATATAATGTAATAATAGTAATATAATAATGATAACAATAAATAATCTTTCAAATTTCGAGGTAAAATATGAAATTTTTTTTAAATTGCAAAAAAGTGCTCCGCTTTTCTCTACCATAACTCGTAAACTATTGACATGAGGAAAATTTGTTTATAACGAAAGTGATAGGAAATTATATTCTCTATAACTTTTTATAATAACATTTGCTCTAAAGTGCATTGGAAACGAGATATATAAAAAAAAACGCGATTTTTGCCGCCATTTTGGCCGCCATTTTGTTCGCAGGAGCCTGATTTGTGGGATCTTTTTTGAGTTTTGATTAGGGCCCCAAAATGAAGATAATTGCCAAGTTTGGTCTTATCCCGACCTTTTGCAATCTCAAGCCTTTTTTGTGTTTCCATTGACTGGACTATAGGTGGATAGTTTCTTGTAGTAAATAACTACAAGTTTGGGCTCACCACACCCACGACCGCCAACAGCAACGCAGTAGTATCAGACGGTCACCCATCCAAGTACTAACCGCGCCCAACACTGCTTAACTTCGGTGATCTAACAGGAACTGGTGTTTCCAGCGTGGTATGACCGTTGCCAGGTTCTTACTTTAAAATTCGCGGATGATTTAGCGATCATTTTTGATTATGCGTATGGACAAAAAAATGCTGAAGACACTAAAAAGATTCGTTGATGTGAACAAAATTAAAAAGTTAATAACTGAAAAACCAAGATAATGGTATTTAAGAAAGGAGGAAGGAAGAAAGCTGGAGTTCTGACTTTAAATCTATTGTCGACTATTGTTAATAATGAAAGTGTATTTCATATAAATAGAAAGTCAACTTCTTTTGGGAATGAGCAAGGATTCTATTCGTCGCTTATTCCTTTGGGATTTCTTATGCTCTATGGCATCTTGAATGGACTACAGCAGATGATTTTTACCTGCATGACCTGAATCTTGTTATTTTCTTTATGGGCTGTAATTTTTATCAAATGTACGTGTGATTTTCTTCTATTATTTTGGTTTATGGTGCGGTTTCGGAAAAATGGAAGTGTAATATTGCTCAAATTCGCATCTCAGTAAACGTTTGGTGTGGTAATTTTTCGGATACGTGACGTTACGAGATTATTCTCACGGATCGATGCTAATGTTAAGGCTGGGTGGTTTGGCGCAGCTTGTTGTGGTCGAGTTTGGTCGACTCGCGGAGCTCACTTGTAAACAGCCGTGCTACTGAGCACTGAAACTTCCAAAAACACGGGCGAAACGGTTAAGTGAAATTAAGGCGAATTTAATATGAAGTAAAAATTTGTTTGTAAAACTTACATTAGTAAATAAATATTCGGTTTCAAACTTAACTTTGCATTTATATAAAAATTTAAGGAATTTTCTTTGCTGATTCAAGAAGTTCGACAGAGTTCGTAATTTGATCTTTTATTTTACCTTAATATTTAATCCCGGTCAAATAATTTCCAACTCAGAAGGGAGAAGATGAATTGAAATACACAGTTTTTTAACAAGTAAGTAGTCATTTATTCAGACCCAAATTTATAACGACGCTTTAGCAGTCGAGATAGCCTGCACCATTTAAATGCCAAAAAACTGCATTTTGAGCCTGTATCAGCATGCCCAGAGAATGAAACAATCAAAAAGTATCTGGAACTTGTGTCAGCGTACCCAAAAAAATAACAAATAAAAATGTCTGCAGCCTGTGACAGCGTGCCCAGAAAAGGAGAAAATACAAGGTCTTGGAGCCTGGACAGCGTACCCAGAGAGAATCGGATATCTGGATTCTGTAATAGCGTACCCAGATTCAAAAGTACGAACCTTTATCCTTCCAGAGCGTAAGGCCAGACAGCCACTCGGAAAGATGATCCGTGTGGTGGAATTCTGTTGCTTCCTCGTCAGAAGTACCGTCGTCCACCTTCTGCCACGTTCCGTTTCTCCCCTGCCACCTATAGCCTTCTGTGTGGCTGTGTCCAGGTCGCACTTCTAATTCCTCTTATTTCATTGTAGACATGTGAGAGTACCATGGGTTCCAACTCATCTTCTTTAAAGTCATCTCCGAATGGTTCCTCGAATTTCCTATGTAGTTTATATCTTTGATCAATTATGTTCCTGATCCTAGCATTTATGGAACGTGTTCCCTTCTACCTGGCTGCTAGAGTTTCGGTAGGAAATTTTGAGCGTTAAGGATGTCGAGCTTCCCTGGCTTACCTGGATAGGCTTGGCAGGGTTTTTGATAGGATGTAGAGTTTCCCCGATCCGTATATTGGATCCGTACCTTGATCTCGGGTAGAGACCATGATGTCAACCGGAATAATATATGATGTTGTGACGCATTTATACTACATATTTTTCAAGTGGTAATGATTTCTTTTTGTAGTGATTGTGCGAGGCCTTCCCACTACCACATGCTGTTGTTCTCAAGATAGTTGGTTCTTCTGGAACAGCTTGGATACTGGCATCAGCTTGATTTATTTCGTGGTTTAACAGAACTTGAGTAAAAGTATCCATCTTGCTGTAAACAAAAATTTTATTGGGAAATATATACTAGAGAGCGTATATTTACAGGAAGATTGTAATTCTACAATATACTGGCGCGCTGTCATTGGCCCAGGCTTAGTTGAGGTGATACTTTCTTATTTCATTAGCATGAAACATCCCTCTTCCTACACCTTTTTTTGGGTCGATTACAATACAGGTTCCCTTTTCAAGGATTTTCTTTATTGCATAGGGACCCTCAAAAACTGCCATAAATTTAGCAGTGAGCTTGAGGAATTTATCCGAGAGATTGTAGGCTTTTATCAGTACTCAACCGTTTCTTTGAAATAGAACTTTTTATCCATATCAGTTTCTCTTCATGATTTAGTTCTTTATTTTTTGCAGATCTTAGAATCCATTTGCTCCAGAAGCATGGAGATTTCCTTTCCAGCATCAGTTCCATTGATGTGAATCCTGTTGTTTCGTCATTAAGGATATTTTCGAGAATCTGTAGTTTATAGTACCATGCGGAAAGTTTATGGTCCTGCAACAGAATACGGAAGAATTTTGAGAGTTCTCGGTTCACTATTTCTACCATATTTGCATGGGGGTGTCCTCTTAATGTGTGTGTTCTAGTCTCTCCTTTTTTATTTTACCTTTCCAGGTTTTATAAGTAAATTGCGTTTCGTGGTCTGTGACAATCCGTTTTGGTTTCCCAACTTGAGGGATAACGTTGTGCATATGGTTTAACATATTTACGAAATCCATCCGATGCAGCGAGCACGTATCGAAATCCAAATTTTGAACTAAGCAATGGTTCGTAAAAGTCGATAAATACGGCGTCCAGATGTTTCCTATATTAAAAAGTAGCTTGGGTGATGTCCCGTTACAAAATTCTTCCAATACTCGAGTCTTGTCGCAATGAGTATGCGTCGTGTCAGCAAGCTGATTTGTTACTGTTGGCGCGCTTATTTGAAATGATCAAGTGTCCAAATCAATTGTTTCCAACAAATAATAATGGTTAAGAAGTAAAATTAAATAATTATTTTAACTTTCACTTTATACGTATATTTTTTGATAAAAAGAATTATTTTTAATTATTTTACAATTATCGTTTGTTATAGATAATTGATTTGCACATTTAATCATTTCAAATAAGCGCGCCAACAGTAAAAAATGCGGCTACTGACATTAGGCATGTGCAGTGTGGAAAAATTCGAGAATTATCGCTTTATAAGGAACTATCATATGCTGGTTAAGTAGAAATTTATGGAGTTAACTAATAATGTCTTTGCGATTACTCTTTGCTGTGAAACATTTCAAATTTACAATAATTATTAATTATTTAAACAATTTTCCTAAACAAAATCAGAGTTTAGATATTTTTAAACGAATAGGCTCAATTTGTTTACGATGTCAATAAAAAATGTATTTGCGATTACTCTTGACAATGAAACTTTTTGATTATTAATTATTTAAACAATTTTCATTAAAAAATTCAGAGTTTATTCATTGTTGAAACAATAAGCTCAATTTGTTTGAAGCATCAACAAAGAATGTTTTTGGGATTAATGTTTGCTATAAAACTATATGAATTAACAATAATTATTAATCATTTTAAAATTTTCATGAGCAAATTCATAGTTAGCCTATTTTTAAACGAATAGGCCCAATTTGTTTACGGAATCAACAAAGAATGTCTTTTCGATTACTCTTCGCTATGGCACTTTTTAAATTGACAATAATTATTAATATTTTAACAGTTTTCATAAACAAAGTCAGCGTTTGGATATTTTTAAACGAATATGCTCAATTTTTTAAGGAGTCAACTAAGAATGTATTTGCGATTACTCTTCGCTATGAAACTTTTGAAATTGACAATAATTATTAATTACTCAAATAATTTTCATGAACAACTTCAGGCTTTGGCTATTATTCACCCTATTGAGATTTCGGCTACAGGACATGTGTAGGCAAGATGCATTGAACATCTTGAACATTTAGTAGTCACTAGGGTGCAGACAGCAGCTTGCAGGGCGGTTTTATTAAACCCCTTTCGCATTGTAAGAAACTTTCTAGACCATCAGGAAGCAAGCGACTAAAAACCTATGGAGTGGCAGACGGTAGCTCTAAGAAAGCATCGAGAGGCGACTGTTGTCATCTCCAACGCTCGCGGCCGCTGTGTAAATATAACGGCGGTAAAAGACGAACTCCAAACTATACAATGCTCCTAAAGAAATTTTAAATATTTAAGCAGCGCGTTAAAAAAGGTTCAATTTGTAAAACCGTACATTTAAAAACATTGAAGTATACGAAATTAATACTTACAAATAATTCTATGAATCACAATATGCCATTGTCCAGCCGTGAAGATTTTATTGAGCAATTAGTGAACATCTAAAGATTTAAATGTATACCCCTTGAACTATGGTTGAACTTAAATGTTTAAATAAAAAATGATTGAATTTTGCAACGTATTAAATGTAAAACTTAATCGACTGTTTTTCGAATAAGTATTAAAAAATTCAGAATTTTATTTCAAACGCCTATAAATTAAACCAGGTTGTAGCTCGTCACAACTTTTAAGCGTTTTCGAAATATCTGAGTTTGAAGAATAAGAAATTCAATTAGATATTTTGATAAAAAAAAAGTTAAATACTGCACAATTTCAAATTGAAAACGACCATAACAGGAACATATTGCCAATTCAGATTAATATAGCGCCAAGCCACCTTAAGCTTTCATGACTGAGATAATACTATGATAATACATAAACTGAATACTAAGATAATCATTCAGTTATGAAAGTGTTATATGCCTTCGAGCAATCTTAATATGAGTTTGCCATATATTCCTGTCATGATCGTTTTCAACTTTAGGCTGGCCACTCAAATTTAAAAAAATCCAGGCTATTTCCCGACAAAAAATTACATTTCTCCAAGTTGACATTTCGGCATTTATATGAAAAATTATTCAATGCTCATTGCTTGATTATATCAATTTTGAAAATAATTAAACATTTTAGAACTCTAATGTAAAATATATAATGTGAATGATTGTAAAAGTGATTTCCGACTTGACAGCCCAAAATGCCGTCAAAACACGTTCAAAAGTCAATCAATCAATAATATCAATAAAATAGGGGAATAACAAGGGGAATAAATATCTAAAAATAACATTAATGTATGTACCATTTTACTGAAATTTTAAGTCAAAATATATTGCATTTTCAACAAAATAGAGGTATTTTCAACCAAAAAGATAAATGTTCAACGTAAAAAGACGAATTTTCAAGAAAAACGTTAAAAAGCGTTAAAGAAAGCGTTAAAAAACTTAATTTTCTACCAAATAGTTTATTTATAAAAAAATAATTTTTAACTAAACAGTTGCGTTTACAACCAAATAGTTGAACATTAATGCAAAAAAAAAACGAACTTTCAGCAAAAAATATGACTTTCAAAAAAATAGTAGAATTTTTAAAGAGTAATTTAATTTTTAACTAATAGAGATTAATTCTGAACCCGAAATATAATTTAAAAATTTCAAATAATAAGACTAACTTTTAAATAAAAGAAAAATGACTTTTTGCAACACATGCATGAAAATGGCCACATTCCGTGTCCATAAAGTGTATGGAAAATTCCAGATTCCTCTACAGTGAGAGCAGCGTGGGGGAATGTAACATTCCCGCACTTGTGCGGGAATATTCCCGCACTGAATCATTTACGAGCGCTTGACTTTAGTTCGGAAATTAATATTCACACGGCATGTGAAACAATTACGCGGCGTTGCCCGGGCAACTCAACTGACCACATTTGTTTTCATGATGCTCATAGAAAGCTGTCAAACATCGGACCAGTCGATATGAATACAGTTACCAAACAAATGAAATAACCTCTGTAACAGAAAACGTGCTCCTGGCATATTTTGATGAACTCTCGAAAAGTCTAGCACCCTCACCACTGTGGGCACGTTACTCAATGTTTTTTTTTTAAGCTTAATTCAATAATATTGTGAATCTATATTTGGTGGTTTGTCTTCTGTCAGGGGGCTTCGCCCCCCGAACCCCCCAGCAGGGGCTTCGCCACCTGCACCCCCACCAGGGCTGCGCCCTGGACCCCCGCCCCCCCTTCGCCGTCGACCTCTATATCGTATTTTTCATTACATTTTCATGCATTTGTTGCAAAAAATATCGTGTGTGACATGTACTGGAAGACATTCCACTCGTGTGAAGTTTGTAACACGAGACGGAGGCGAACGCACGAGCCTAAATAGTAGAGTTTTTAACCAAAATAGATGAATTCTGGACCAGAAATATAATAGTTGACAAAAAGAAATTCAAATTTTTACTTTTCAATTAGAAAGCATTAACTCTCAACCATAAAAGATGAATGTCCAATAAAAAAATGTGACTATTCTACCAAAAGATGAAATTGCAATACAAGAGAACGAATTTTCTATCTAGAGATAGGAAAGTTCAATAAAGCAGTTGAATTTTTGACAAAAAAATTACTTTTAACAAAACAGTACAATTTTCAACAAAGTAATTAAATTTTCAACAAAATATTTGCCTTTTTAACCAAAAGAGATTAATTCTGATCAATTTCCGATGAAAAAAAAAATCCATCCTGTTTCCCGGCGCTGAAAATTCAGAGCTCATTACCGGTTTTCCCAGCTAGTGGTCACTTTGAACATAAAACTCTGCAGCCCTGAACTTTTTCTAAATTGGAACGTGTAGTTGAAATTTTTATTCATTAAATTCAAATATTTCGTAGATGATGATGAAGATAATCCAATTATTTTTCCATTGCAACTACTGATAATTCTGAAAAAAAACCTAAGAACAATACCGCATCTCGAATGGTAAAAGGCCAAAAGTAGAAAACCTTGATTCCTTCAGGCTTTTGTAGATTTGAATAATTAGGCATTAACGTTAAGTAGTTGTGAATTATCATTGTAACACAAAGAGAGGCACAAACGAATTTTTAGATTAAACACTTGACAGCTCCTAACCTCCTGCTTCGCTAGTTCACGTCAGTTTCGTTTGACAATTGTCAGGGTAGCAGCCAAGTTCAAGTGGAAGTCAGATTGTATGTGTTGGAAGTTTAAAAAATGTACGCAGCGTTTGAACTGAGCATTATGATGAGAGTGCGTGTGGAGGTGGGAGAAGATGTCAAGGAGGGGTCGAGTGGCTGAAGGACGAGGATGAGGGGGCTTTTAGAATAAACCTGTTTACCTTGAGTGTCCAGTATCATTTATCTCATGTCGGTGGTGCAGAATTCTGTATCACCGACCGATTTGTGGATCACTCGTGGATATAAAAATTATATACAGGATGTCCCAGATTGAAGTGTCCGGACTTATAGAGGTATACCAAATAAAAAAAAAAGAAATCGAACATTCCTTTTCATTGGACGCCCGCTCATGTACGCACGACTGTTTAAACCGCGCTCCAAATTGGTCCAGCTTAAATATTTACTATACCATTAAGCCATTTCCCTTTCGGCGAGCCTCTAGGGGTAAGCGTGACACTACCCGATTCGGGTAGTGTTTCTAGGTGGATAGTTTCTTGTAGTAAATAACTACAAGTATTTAATAACTCAAAAACTAAAACTTCAACTAATTTTTGGAAAAGGAAATTTTGATTTATTTTTTTAGTGTTTATACAGCCATATAAGTCCGGACACTTGAGTCTGGGACGCCATATATATATATATATATATATATATATATTCGGGACATGACATCTATAAAGGAAAGAAAAGCATGCGACAAACATGCTTGCTGCCCCAGTAGTACTCTATTCATTTGGAGTGGTTCCATGGACGAAGGTCGAGCTCATATGCTTTGATATCGGGACGAGGAAGGTTTTACACAGGAACGAAAGCATGCACCTTAATTCCTCTTTTCCGCGACTTTACACCTTAGGCCACGTAGGTGCTCGCCGAATACTGAATTTTGAATGTCTTCACAACAAGATAATTCTGGGTACAGCACATATAGTGGCAAACGGACAAGACCCCCTTCTTAAAATGGTCAGGGAACACGAAGAAGTGGGCATTCAAGTCAGCCATACTGGATCCGCCATTTTGCATTTTATATATAAAATTTGGTTTCGGCGATGCCAAAAGTCCACACTTACAAAGCTTCACAAAAATAAATGGAACAACTCATTTCTGTCCACAATTTTTAATTTTTTACATTAAATTCGAATTCAGCGACCCCAAAAACACTCCTATACAAAGTTTCCGACAAATATGTAAATATTTTTAAATTCTAGCCGCCATGTTGGATTCGCAATTTTTAATTTTTACCTTTTGATGCTAAATTCATAATCAGAGACACAAAAAACCTCCTAATACTTAGTTTCAGGCACATTAGATGTAACATAGAATTTTTGCCACTTTTAGTAGTTCTTGGCCCCCTGAGGGATGGAGCGATTACGCGAATTGCGGTACATGGTTCTACACTTAGAAGAGGCGCACAAGAAAAGACCTAGATATTATAATAAATTACGTGGAATTTCACATAACAAATAGGCGATCGACTCTTCAAGTGTTAGGTGAATGTATCATCCAAGGAGAAAGGCATTACGGCCAAACTTTGTAAGCCGTTCCACGGCCCGTTTCGTGTAATAAAGGTGCCGTCTCCGCTACTGTACGATCTAGCTTACGACAATAGTCGAGCATTGGGCGCTTTTCATTGCAGGACCTTAAACCGTACCTCAAACCATTGAGTAGGAAGGCCTAGCTAGATACAAGTTTATATTGGGTGTTTGTTGTCTTCCTATTTTATCTTTATATGTATTTGTACTTTATCTCTTCGACTTTGCCTGATTTTGGGACGTCTTCAAGTTTTTTTTTATAGATTCAGAAACATCTACATCTAAAGATTAGTAGCTCAACATCGTCCGGTCTAGCCTAGGACTTTTTGTTGAAAAAAGAGAGGGGCCGAACACTACCTCCGATAGCACTGGCAGGGGAGTGGCAAATGGATGCTCATCAGAAGCTCTGTATAGAAAGGAGGGATCTTTGCCAGATTCTGGAACTCCTTAAAGTTTTGATCATCCCGGACGATGTTAAGAGCATCCTCATGAAAGCCGTTCCCTGGAGAATAGAGGAATTGACGCGCGGAGAAGTTCTTTGTCGTGCTTTGCAGGCCTCAGTCAGTCCAGCCAGACGACGAATCCTGCTAGAAGAGATTCCCGGGAGAAAAGAGAAGTTAGTCTCAGGAAACAACAGGGGTGGAGGAAAAGCAAAAAGGAGATCGCCCCAGTAGGACATGCCTTCCACCACCCTGACACCCTACCGCCCAGCAAACGGCAGAAGTGAAGGAAGCAGTAGAGGACAACTCTGAAGCCTCGTTGTGATAGTGCGGCTTTTTTGTTACCGTGGGGACGTCCTCACAGGAACGGACGACCACCAATACAGCACGGAGTACCTGCCTTAACTGTGGCCAGGCAGGCTATTCCTGGAAGCAATGCCCTCGAGAATACAGGATGTTCTGCGTAAGCTGCAGACGGGCCGGAACTCATGAACCAGACTGCTGTCGGGGAAGATCCAAAGTCCTTTCAAATCGCCATTTACGCTGGCAAACAATAGGCTCATTCAAGGAATACCTGGATTCAGGTACCCTGCTACTTTTTTTTTGCACTTTCCATTTTGCGATATGTCGTCCGTTTTCAATTTCTGTCAGTTTGAATTTTTATTTTACGGTTAGTCTTATGATTCAATCATTTTTTATTTTTGGAAATTAGTCCATCAATTTAAAATTTTTAATTTGAGAGTTAGTTTTATGATTGAATCACCGTTTCTTTTTGGGGACATTAATCCGTCAACTTTGAATAATTTTTGATCGTGTCTTTCTAAAAATAATTTGACCTAGTCCGCTATGGGGCGGAATCATTTTATTTTCGTTTAGGTTAAGGCCAACGGCATTACCACGCTGAAAACACCAGTTCCCGTAAGATCACTGAAGTTAAGCAGCATTGGGCGCGGTTAGTACTTGGATGGGTGACCGTTCGGGGAATACTGCGTGGTGTTGGCCCGTCGTGGGTGTGGTGGACCCACACTGGTAGTATTTATCCACCTAGAAACACTACCCGAATCGGGTAGTGAGGCAATGAACTTTCGAGTTCGAAATGCTAATCAATTTTTTTTTTTTTTTTTAGTTTAAGGCATTGACGGACCAAGAATTCTATTCCTTCTTATGCTTTTGGGGTTTCTTATGTTACATGGCACATCGTGGGTGAAGTGCGAATGGGATTCCCGCCGTCAAAGCTTCCGCGACTACGAATATTGAAATTACGGTGACAGCACGGTCCAATGGTCAACGCAGTCGCCACTCTCTGACAGCCGGCATATGCGGAAAAAGGCGAACGGAAATTTCCTCGTTCGCGGAAAAGCGTGGCCAGAAAACCTCTGGACTGCAGAAAAGATTCCACGGCTGGTGAGGCCTTTGTTTTACATATGAATACAATAGAGCTTTATGGCTATTACTGAGGCTTCTTCACGCCATAAAGGGAGTTTGATGCAGAAGAATAATCAATTTAAGCTGAAAGTAAATGAAACTAAAGCGATTCTTTATGAGAATCATTGGAATTCATTAAATTAATAGTGAGTGAATATAAATTAAATTACATAAAAGTTTAAAAAATGTTAAATGATAATAATTATTCATGATAATTACTAAATTTACAATTTTTCATAATTTAATAATAATTAAATAGTTAATAATTAATCAATTATTGATAATGCAATCATTACTTTATAATTAAAAATTATTTATTATTACTATTCATTAATAAAAACGGAAGCCCTCCAAATTCCCTCTCGACACATCTCATTCCTTATAAAACCTTACAATAAAACAAATCAAAGCCGCTCAGCAAAACTAACTTTTCTCTATTCCCCACTTTTCGTTACACAATCCACTACACTTCTCATTTTGCTCTACAAAAATTCCTTAGTGTATCTACATTATATTATAATTGTCAGGAAAACGAAGCCCACCATATTCCTTCCCAAAAAACATCATTTCCCATAGCATAACACTCATCCTTATTCCATCTGTCCGGAGAAACCGAAAGCCCATCTTACTCCATCTCAACACCTAACCTTTCTCACAAAATTTCAAAAACAAAAACAAAGCCGCTCGTTAAAAATTAATTCCACTCCAAACCCCACGATTTCGCATTTCTTCTTTTCTCTCATACCCCCTTTTCGTCACATAGCCCACCACACTTCACATTTCACTCTACCTCTCTGCCCTTTGCTGTCTCCTTCGCCCTCTTCTCGTTTTTCTTATCTTCTTCTCCGTCTTTTTCCTCCGTGCTGACCACCACCATGCACCCCGGCTCCTCGTTCCAGCTCCAAATTGTTTCTCCCACTTTGGCCATGAGTTACTTGGTCAGTACTGTCAAACCAGCACGCTCAAGCCTCGCCTTCTCCTTCCTCAACCAGTCCCGTACCAGTTCATCTTTTTCCGTTGAATCCTCTTCCACCCATAGTCCTGAGACTTTCAGTTTTCCGCTTCCTCTCAGAATCTCTTTTCTGTTCTCTGATGGCTTCAACCTCAGCATCCTTCCACGGTCTATCCTCCAAGATTTCTCAATCTTGGGGATCTTCAGCGTCCAAGCTGCCAACGTCCCACCCACTTTCATGACGTCATTCTCATCCGCCTTCACTTCTAGCAATCTTACATTTCTCCCTCTCCACGCTGTTTCTTCTTTCTCCCTTTTCCATTCCGTCTCGCTCAGTTTTCTCGTCTGCTCTCTCCACGTTTCTGCCTCTTCGCCCGTCTGGCATCCTGCGTCGCAACCTTTCATCCTTCTCTCCTCCCTTTCCTGCTCCTTCTCTGCTTCTGTGCCTCGACCCAAGCTTAACCTCGCAATTTCCTGCTTAATTTCTTCCAGCATGGCCTCGAACTCTTCCCTTTCTTTCTTGCTCTCTGGAGCTGCCCTCGCTCGTTCCATCTCCCACTCAAACTTAATCTCTCTCTCGAAGTTGCCCGGTTCCTCACGTATCGCCTCTCTTACGCTCCCTCCATCAAACACTTCTTCTACGCTCTTACCGTTTCCGCTCATCTTTTATTCACCTTTTCTTCCAACTTTTCTTTCCAACCTTACTGCCACGGTTCGCTTCTATAACTGACTCCAGCAGCCCCGTTTTTCTTCGTTCCGGCCGTCTCACCTTCACGCTTGAGTCAAGCGCCCAGCTTTCTTCCCTTTTTTCACCAGGCGTCTCTACCTACTCGATCTTTCGGTTCGGTAAATCCATATAACCTCTATTTCGACACATGCTATTTTTCACGTCCACTTTTTTGCTTTATTATCTTTTCCTTTTTGTACCTTCACTACCACCAGATGACGTCACCTATTTTCACCATTTCATTACCACCTTTTCCACTTCCGTCTCACTTTTCACTTTTTGTACCACCAAATTTAACCTAGCACTTCTCGCACGTCTCTCACGTATTCACACTGAACCGGAAGATCAAAATAAGAGTTATTAATCAACACTATTATTATAATAATTAATGGTGTGGTTAGCCCACACAAGTAGTACTAGCAATAAATAATCCACCTAGAAACACTACTCAAATCGGGCAGTATCACGCCTACCCCGAAAGGGAAATGGCTTAATGGTATAAAAAAAAATAATATAAATAAATTGATATAAATTCAATTAATTGAAAAATAAATAATAATTAATAATAATTATTAAATTAATTGAAATTTACCATTTTTTATACTTGATTATTAATAAATATATCATTGACAATGCAGTCAATCATTTATTCATAATTAAACATTATTAATTATTAATTATTATTAAACAATTAATTAACAGTAATAAATAAATATTAAATTGATTATAATTAATTACTCACATAAGTTAATAATAATATTAATTATATAAATTAAATGCCAACGCCGTTGCAATACCGATGTCTTAATTTAAGGCTGAAATATGAATTATTAATAACGGAATATGGCAGAGAGAATACTCTACGGAAATGCAATAAGATTTAGGTAAGGTTGTTATTGAGGACTCAGGCGAACCTCAAGCTTTAACAAAAGAAGCAGGTCAAGTTTGCAAAGCGTAGCTGTTACATTGCTGCTGCACTGCCAATCTGAACCATTTGCGGCACAGTGAATTGTCTATGCTGAGTTGTAAATTTAGAGAAAACTTTGCAACAAATGCGTAGTCCTACAATTTTTTTTAAACAAAAAAATATGAGTTTTCTATTTTCATGTAGATATAGCCTAAAATATTTTTCAGTCTAATTTCAAAAATTAGAAAATGTATTTTTTGGGACCACCCTAATGTACATATTTTTCATCATTCTGATATGCTTGATATTCATTTATCTTAGAAAGTCCCTCTCGTCTCTGCACGCGACAGTTTTTCACAATTTCCACGCCATTCGGCCAAGAACGCTGAACTCGAGATTACACTTTTTAAAGGCCTACTTCTTTGAAAAATAATTTTCTCGCTCGGGAGATGAGTTGAGACTCACCTGGCGCCCCGTCAACAGTTCTAACAAAAAATTAAGTTATTCTAAAGTAGAAGCATTTTTTTATTTATAGCTGTTGTAAATAACGAGTTTAATTTTATTTTTAATTTCCTGTTGATTTCCTGAAAGTAGTCAGGAAAATCCGTCATAGTGGACTATATATTGATCTAGCAGTAAAAATAACCAATTAAAAAATATATGCATATATAGCAGTCAGGCACCATAGTCCAGCGTTTGTTTATAATAATTGCTTACAGACAGTTAAATATCGATAGAATTATTTATGTTCTATAAGGGGTGCCTATTTTCGCATTTTTTTAAAGGACAAAAATCATATTGATGAAAATGCTCAATTTGTCACTTTACTTTTTTACATATTATTGCAAATAAGACAATTGAAAAATACATGCTAGCCAGGGTTTTAATTTCGTTAATGTGAAAACGGGCAAAACGCGACAACTTTTTCTTGAAGTGCATATTTTAAGCAGAACATTGACGTGAATTAAATTATGATCATAAGGGGAACAACGAATCAGAAATGTGAGCTAGTCCAAAACAAGTAGTAATTGATCTACAAAATGTTCCACCAAAAATATTAATCGATATTTTGTAAGGTTATCAAACGGTTTACTAATTTGGATATTGTTATTGATGTGAAAGGAAGGCAAAATAAAAATGTGCTAGAAATATAAAATATAAGCTTTTTTCTGAAAATCGATCTTTTACTGATATTAAGCAATTTTTTTCATTTGTTATTGCTAACGACGTAATATTTGAGAAATTCTATGCATGAAATTTTAGTAAAACCTGATCCGATGTGTCCTGTGTTTACTTTTCAAAGATATGGAATTGTACTTTATATCACTTTTGAAGTCTCCTGGCCCAGTGTGTGCAGTATAAAATAAAAATAACGCGAATAAATTAATAATAAATAAATAAAAACTTTGGAAAATGAGAGGAAATAAAAAAATTAACAACATACCGTGTCAAATTTAGGGGCCTGAACATTCGACGTCAACAAATTCCAGATTGCTGTGACAAACTGAGGTAAGTACTGCTGAAACTCTTCGTCATATTTTTGAGCATATAAGCACACGTTGTCGCAAACTTGTGACTTCAACTGTTCTAAAACACCAGGCTCTTCTTCGTCCTTAAACGAAAATAAATATTTGTTAAAACTTATGTGTGTCAAACACATGTGAAAAAGTTGCAGTAAAATTATTATTATTGGTATACGTCTCGAAATTAATGAAAAAAAAATTATTAGGGAAAGACAAAGATATTTTTCATATGCAACCCATTGAAGTTATAATTTTGTAACAGTACTTCAATAACGAAAAGATATAAAACACTTGATGAAATGAAAAGGTGAACTTTTTTCAATATATGACATTAATACAAAAAAGATGTTCCAAAAGACGAAAGTTCTTCAAAAGTAATGAATTAGACTTCAACAAATAAATACGTAAAATAATTTTCGTTTCAAAAGCTATAACTCTACATTTGATGGAGTTCAGAAAAGAAACCACGGAAATACATCACGCATAACCACAAATCAGGATTGTTTACCATAGTTCGCAATGCTGGGACATTGACAGTAAGTAGAGTATGAAAGTTTACCATCCACGCCTCCATGTTATCTTCAAAGAATTCCGGTAAGTCCTGCCGAAAATTAAAACATAGTAGCTTTATGAAAAAAAACTATAATCGGTTTAAATTAAAATTGATTATGCACAACAACGTCTCAATGGAGAAACTATTTATACACATCAGTGGATCTCTTTATATACATCTCGGAGAGTACGTTTGGGTTTGCGCTTAAATTGAAAAACGGGCTGCTTGTTGCATGTCGCAACATCTAATAATCTTTGCTTGCTCTATGCATACACAAATGAAGCAGGTTTCAAATTTTACTTCAATATAACTGCTTATTTTTCTGGGCAGAAAGTGTTTATTTTATAAGAATGAAACAAAAGAAATACAAGTAGTTAAATTTAAGATAACGAGCATTAAAATCACGAAAGAGAAATCTCATCATACCGCCTCCATGTTGACGCTGCACATAGGTATGGAATAAAGTTGAATTTAGTGGAATGGGAGAAAGTGATGAGACACATTGACGTTAAAACTAAACTTTATTTATTCACGAATACTGAATGATGACGACAATTATGGTAGTAACTTTCACAGTGGACTCACATGAATCGACCGAAAATTAGCACGAAGTCTCTCTTCTGTCGAAACCAGTCAGTGCCTGTGCGTGTGCAACATGCCACGTTAAGAATATGAATACTGGTACGAAGCGTGCATTTAGTCTGAACCCGAACATTACGCTCGCCTCGTCGATCACGACGAAACTGACGGAACTGACATTGGTGTACTATACGTATTGCCGCCCGCCGTCTTGTAAGCATGGTGGCAGCATGCTGAGAAAAAACTTCTGTTCAAGACACAATAATAACATACTACAATTAAAGCCAATCTGTAATCTGGTGCGAGAATTTCACCAGTGAGAATCCAGCTCCTAGCAAGATGTCAGGTAGGCCAGCTTTAGTCGTGTTATCATCATCTAGAACTAAGCCTTGTACGTGAAGCCATTCAGAATTAAGAATCGTGACGGCTGCTAAATACTTGGGAGTTTGTCGAGCGGCGGTAGCGTTATAACGTGGAACAAGCTGTACCAAGTACCACCTTCGATGCTGAGCCTGGAAGCTATTGCCCTTGGAAGTACAAGGCGTTGGTGTCGCATTATTCACTGTCTCTGAACATTCGTGGAACCATTTTGATGATGGGCAAGCAGAGACTCAGTGTCGGCTTTGGCAGTTTAAGCAAAGCTGTTTAGCTTCCACGAATTCTCGGCGTTGATCTGGAGTCTTCTTCTTGAATTCCTGTCACTGGAACAAGATGTGTGTTCCTGAACAGAAGAAATAAATCTTGGGTTTGTCGATAACGGCATTACGAGACTTGAAATCAGCATATTTTCCTGACTTCGATAAATAAAAGTCCTTTTACTGCGAGGATGATAAAGATACGTCGATAGCTTCCAAGTTCCCGATCCTGACATTGAGGAAGGCCTTGGGTATCTCAAAACTCGGTGATGTCTTCGAACCTTCAATGCTTGATTCACTGTCGCCGCAAATGTTAAATCTATTTTTTGACAGTGAAATGAAAAAAGCAGATCATCCCACTTCTCGACACAATGTTGGAAGAGAGACGAGGCTAGAGATATAGGAATTAACAAGAACAAGTACACTTTCACATCTCTTCTTTAAGAATTCCCAAAATCGATCAAGGTTTTCATCTCTAGTCAGGATGTTCTTCAGTAGCCTTCTAAACTCTTCTTCAGATCTTTGTTTCTGAACACTCTTTTTGTGTTCCAGATGAATGATGATGACTAGGAAGAGCTCTCTGAAGTTTCCCCAGTCTGTGTACTTCCCGGAAAACTTTGGATACGTCGAGTTTGAGGCTTAAAGATATAAGTCCGTGAAGAACTTGATTAAGCTGGCTACTTTTCTAGGGCAATACATAGTAAGTATTTTAATTGTTATTGACTTTCAAGTATATTCTAGTTCCTTAAATTATTTGTAATGTAAATTATTCAATTTCTTTAATTTAATTTAATTCTTTAAGAAAAAATTATGGATAATGTAACAATCGAAGCGACAGCTTTGGACAAACCACAAGAACCATTTTTCAAGATACATAATAGATCGTGGCATATCCCTGGTTCTATGTGGTACCAGGGATAGTAACGAAGTATTTGATATTCTTTGTTGTGTCGGTTTGTTGGTTGATGCAAGCAAGCTGATTCGTGACATTTCGAATAATGAAACCTTCTAGTTTACCTTGTGAGGTAATCAAAGTCTTAAGAGAAGCAGCCAGCCCAAAAGATCAAGATAAAGTTTAAAGAAAATTCGCGTTAGCGAGCCGTTATAGAAACAGTATTGAGTGCGAGAGAGAGTATCTTAAAAGTCTGTACGCAACTGTTATTCAAAGTTTACACGGACACAATACCCACTAAATTCACAAAAAACTTGCTAATTTTCGAACTGAATCGCGTCAAGTCACTGCCAACGAAAGTGCACCTCCTTGCTCAGTAAAGACCAAAGCTTTTGAAAAGCACCAGAAGCATTTTCAATCTGTCTTCTAATACGTGACGAATTTTAGGCCATGAAAGACTGGAACCACCAAGTATGAAAACACAAGTTAGAAATTACAATCTTACATTTCATTTTCGACGCCTAATGCAGCCCGGAACGATTTTCTATCGAGGACACTTTCTCGGGCTCAGATGATGAAGATTACCCCTTAGTCGCTCCATCCGGTGCCCAAAGTGTCGGCGAACTCATCAACGCTCGAGCTAGCTCATCGGGTTCCAGCTGAGGCACGACCTGCCACTCATGTCGGCGAACAGCCGCATTCATCAATGCTCGACCGAGCTCATCAGGCCCCAGGTAAGGCACGACCTGCCATCCATGTCGGCGAACAGCCGCACTCATCAATGTTCGACCGAGCTCATCAGGCCCCAGCTAAGGCACGACCTGCCACCCATGTCGACGAACAGCCGCATTCATCAATGCTCGACCGAGCTCATCAGGACCCAGCTAAGGCACGACCTGCCATCCATGTCGGCGAACAGCCGAACCCATCAACGCTCGACCGAGCCGACCAGTTTCCAGCCAAGATGCAATCTGCCCGAAGTTTTGGCAAACAGCTACACTCGCCCAACCGAGAAGAAGAGGATAGCGCGAGATCTTCCAGACAGGACCTAGATCAGCTAAGTGACGCCAGGGGGCGTTACAAACTCCGAAGACGTCGCCCGACGGATTATCGAGATGTAAGACCCTACAATCGTCGTGTACATAGATATAAGTAACCAACTCTCACCTCGACGAGCCTTGCTTTTTCCTAGACATATTATTCTAAGGCCAGTATCTAGCTTTCCTGCTCCAGGCTTGCCCTTCAGTAGAATCGATTTCACTGTTAAGACTTTTCTCGTGAGATGCTGGTAAACTGATCACTTATCAGTATCTCGGAGAAAAGGTTTTTATAATTACATTAGGTAAGGCAAGATCTGGGTATGGCAAGTTAGATGGAAATTAGCGGTATTAGAGTTAGTTAACAACCTCATGATTTTTATGATTGGCTCGCGCGACCCAAACCACAGGTGCCGCGCGCCAATCCCAACCGAGCGATTTCTCTGATTGGTTCGCGCACCCCGCGCCACATGTACTGCGCACCGATCACGAACCAGGAATTCGCGCGCCGAATTACGAATTCGAATATTGGATAATTATAATCAAATTAACATTAATAAATAACATGAATGTCAATAACGTTAATTATATTATAATAATATTAACTTACACTATATACAGTATATAGATTATATGTATTAGTCTACATATAACCTATATATATATAATTAAAAACAAAGTTAAACAACCACCGCAGGGTACCACTAAGAGCAACTGCCATCTTGAAAAAATGTCAATGGCCCCCAGTAGAACCGCGCTAAAATACACCTATGGCCACGTCTCACATCCGTGAGATGGGTGGTCACAGGGCACGACGAAATCACAACGACAGGCCGGCGAAACCCTCGTGTGTCTTGAGGACACGAAGCGACCCAAGGATGACAGC
>CAKNXH010058789.1:0-68143 GCA_932178445.1 Andricus quercusramuli | reverse complement strand
ACCGAGTGGGGGGTGGCAGTCACACATTTTCAGAAAGCACTAATTGCTCTCTACAATATGGTGTAAATTTCATCGTGCTGGCGCACGACAGGTGAAAATTAAAAAAATCGATCGCTAAGAATCCATTTTTATCGCACCTTTGACCGACTGGGCACTGGCAGTCAGGCCATTCCTTGATCGTCTATGTCTAAGGTTTCATCTCCAGTAACTTTTATCGTGCTGGCGTGTTACCTGAAAAAAAATGCAGTGGGATCTTGGACTATACTAGATGCCGGTGTCATTTTTAGATGGCAGTTGCTCCCAGTGGGACCCTGCGGTGGTTGTTCAACCCTTTTTATATATAGTGTCAGATATATAGTGTATAGTAATATATAGTGTCGATCCCAACATCTGAAGCTATAAGGATCCGACGTAGGATCGATCGTATGTGGGATCCGACGTCTGCTACGACGTAGGAAACTATTAGGATCCGACGTCGAGTTTTTCAGTAAGGTTAGTATTTCGCGATCACCTTGCGGAACGGACGTCTTAAGGTGCAAGCTTTTGTTCACGTGCATAACCCTGCGTGACCCAAAGTCGAGGGATTTAAGTTCGTCCTTCGTTCATGGAACTACTCCAAATGAATAGAGTACTACTGGGACGGCAAACATGTTCGTTGCAGATACTTTGTTTCTCGTCGATAGTTCGGAGGATCAAATCTGTCAGATAGGACGTTTTTATCTGCATCGAAGAGCATTCTTTATAGACTTTACATCCTGAATGAGGCTTCGCGTCACGCCTATGAATGTATGAGCCTCTTCAGCGCAAAGGTCTTAATAAAAAATGCCAATAAAACTTCAAAAATCTTTACGGGTTCTCGAGATACGATTACACATGTCCAAACGTATCTGCGCTTAATTTCAGTCGCTTTAGCTACGAGTCTGGACGTCTGCGGTGATCACCGACTGAAACTTGACGCAGACACGCTTAGACATTTATTGAAGGTCCGGCTGCAAAAACCACCTTAGCGCTCGAATACGCGGAGAAGTATTTGCCCGCAGAGAAAATTTTAAAAATTGTTCAAATTTAAGTTTTGACAATCTATACTTGTAGAGAATTTTATTGCGCATCTTTTTTGTGTGGCAACCAAATTCAAATGTTGTTTCATTTTTTAGTTATTTGAGGAAAACGGAATTATCTGCCGAAAAAAAATGTAATACCTTTTTGCGTTCAACTTGCCAGATCTTTTCCGGGAATTGATTTTTTTCGTTGAAAATTTTTGTGTAACATTCTTCAACATATTTTACGACTGTTAGAGTATTTCCGAAGTTTAAAAAACATTTCAGGGCCGTGTAGTGATTTTTTAAAACCATTTTCTTCGAAATCTTGGATGCATATGTGACGTGCGCCGAAGAAAGGGGGGGCTTACTCTAAAAAATCGAAATCGAGGTTTTCACACCCTTTCGATAGTTTTTGAGTTGCTTTTTTCAATGAAACCATCGAAAAAAATTTCCAGCGTTATTATTGCTAATAATTGAGTTGTTCGGTACCCGAGAAATCACGCTTTCGCTCGAGAGCTTGAGATCCCGTGAGAAACCTCCCACCACTCACCACTTCATCTCCGCGTCTCATCTATACCCGTCCGAGAGCCGGCTTTTTCTCATGATAATGTAGTGGTAAGTGGAGGAGGAAGATTTCGTGAGTCTTCCCTCTCTCCTTGAAGTCGCGTCTATCCGGTCGACTTCGACCGCTCGCCTTGAAAAATCTCACTTTTCAGAGTAAGCCCCCTTTCTTCGGCGCACGTCACATATATACAAACCAAAAGGTTGTGTGAGGAAGTTTTGATATTTGACAACTTCCAGTGAGAAAAATGTTCCTTAGGGATCAAAGAAGTTTTTTCAAAAAGTTTTATATTTTTAGTCATTAGGGGAAAAAGTGAGCGCGATGTGAAAATTATGTACGGCGCACTGCGCTCGCCTCGGATCGCGAAAACATAGTACGGCGGCTTGGCGCATGGCGCACCAATAACCGTAAAATTTAACTGGAGAGTCGAGCGCAGGACGCCGTATTTAATTTTCACATCGCCCTTATTTTTTCCCCAGGAAGCCTCGGTGGCTCAGACGATAGCGCGTCGGACTTCCATGCAGGAGGTCCGGGGTTCGATCCCTGAGCCGGGTACCAATGGAAATTTTTCTATGTACTTCTACCGGGGCTTCGGTGGTTCGGAACCCACCTTAAACTGTAGGTCCCCTCAGCAAAAAGCTGGTATCGTACCAGCGTGGGGCCCCATGTCAAGGGGAATAGCCTTGGAGGTCGAAGCCGATTCTGTGAAGACTCGAAAATGAGTCAGCGATCTTCTTACGTAGAGGCAGGCCCTCTCAAGGGACCTCCGCTCGGTGGTCGCTGGCCGATTTCGAGTAATGAACACACACACATACACTTACATAACACACCAGGACAGTGCTTCGAATATGTGCATCTACCTGTTGACCTCAGAGGGATCGCACCGTACACCCTAGCGCCTAGCCTGCTAGGGAGGCTGCCGAATGGCATAGTGGGTGAGGATCACTTTGCTTGATCAACAAAGGAGGTCGTCGTTTACTGTGCGATAGGTATGCCTGGCACCTGAGAGGTATAATCCCAGAACGTTGATAACAACGAAAAACCCACCGAGATCCAAAAAAAAAAAAAAACACTCGGCGAAGGATGGCCGGATTCGGAGTACTGCTTTAAGAATAAACACGGGTGTGGCATAATAGGCTTTATAGCTTCAGCGCCAGGGGTTGAGACCTCACGGACCCCCCCGCCTAGATTACAACTAACTATTTTTTCCCCTGATGACTAGAGATCTTAAACTTTTTGGAAAAACTTCTTTGATCCCTAAGAAATATTTTTCTCACTGGAAGTTGTCAAAATTCGAAAATTCCTCACACAACTTTTTCGCTTGTATTTATATGCATCCATGATTTCGAAAAAAATATTTTTAAAAATTCACTATACGGCTCTGAAATGTTTTTTAAACTTTGTAAACAGTCTAACGGTCGTAGAATATGTTGCAGAATGTTACATTCAATTTTCATGAAAAAATATCAATTTCCGGCAAAGATCTGGCGAGTTGAACGCAAAAAGGTATTGCATTCTTTTCGGCGAAGAATTCCGTTTTCCTTAAATCCTATTTAATAAATCTCATCCAGAAAAAATCTCGAAATCTCTCGAATCATCTCGAAATCTATCGAAGCATCTCGAAATCTATCGAAGTCTGTTGAAATATCTCGAATTCTATCGAAATGTCTCGAAATATATCGAAATATATCGAAATTTATTATATTGTTATTAAGTAGAACTTTTCATGATAATCACTTCTGTAAACATTATCGAAAATGCGTACAATTTATTATATCCTAAATCTAAGTTGTCGTTTTTATTGGATGAAGACTGCGTGACTTGTTGCTGTTTTAAACCTTTGGTTTAAGCGTAGATGAGGTTGGAGCAGTGTTGCCAAGTTTTGCATTACTTGTTGGCACTTGTTGGTGTGTTACGCAGAGATAAGGTTGGAGAAGTGTTGCCAGATGTTGTACTTGAAGCTATTACTATACCCTCAATTTTTCTGCCACGAGTTTTACTTTTTCATTTCAGTTGTGTTTTCTTCTACACAGGAATTGGCAGTTTTCATGGATTATTGTGGATCGCATGTTTTGTTCTACACAAGAACTGAGAGTGTATTACTGTTACTTGAAAAAAGATGCTATTTGGCAATTTGAAAAAAAATCACAGTTTGACTATTTATCAATGAAGAGGCTTAATTGTTCTTAACGGATTAAACTAATAACGCTTTTACGGTGACTGTTTGATATGATACTTAGCAAATTTGGAAGCATATTTAATTATTTAAACAATTTTTATAAGCAAATTCAGAGTTTGTCTATTTTCCAACGAATAGGATATCTTTGCCATTTTTTTTAATTAACTAAGAATATCTTTGCGATGACTTTTTTTCTATTCCATAGTGCTTTACAAATTCCCAATAATTATGATTTATTAAAACAATTTTTGTAAAGAAATTCAGAGTTTTCTATTTTTTAACGAATAGACTCAATTTGTTGACGGAATCAACTAAGAATGTCTCGTCGATGAATTTTTTTCATGATGTTTCGCAAATTCCCAAAAATTATTAATAATTGAAAATTAATATTTTTTTATAATAAATTTTGTTTTTCAAGGAATAGGCTTAATCTTTTACAGATTTAACTGAGAATGTATTTGCGGTCACTCTTTTCTATAGTGCTTTACAAATTCTAATGAACTATGATTTATTTATTTGAACAATTGTTCCAAGGAAATTTAAAGTTTGGTTATTTTTCAACGGAATCAACTGAGAATGCTTTTTTGGTGACTGTTTGATATTATGCATCGCAAATGTACAATAATCATTATTAATCAACATTTTTTATAAACAAATACAGAGTTTGGCTATTTTTCAACAAATATGCTCAATTTTTTTACATAATTATTATCTAAGAGTATCTTTGCGATGACTTTTTTCTATGATGCTTTGCAAATTTCCAATATTCGTTAATTATTCGAACAATGTTCATTAACAAATTAAGATTTTGTCAATTTTTCAACGAATAGGCTCAATTCGTTTACGGAATCAACTTATAATGCCTTTCCGATGACTCTTTTCTATGCTACTTTGTGAATTTACAGTAATTATTAATTATTTAATCAATTTTCATAAAGAAATTCAGACTTCAGCTATTTTTTATCTTACATAAAAACGTACATGCAGTTACAAAACTTTCAAATAATAAGCACAACTTTTCTATCTGATCTATAATATTAAAATCAAAACCATTCCAACATTTTGAACAAATTTATTTTTATAAGAAAATCTATGCACAATATATCTAATAAGAATTAAAAAACCAGTACAAATTTTAATAATGGTAGAAACTTTTTTTCTCATTGATTTCAGTCTTTTTTCTTTGTGTTAATTACTTCCAGTACTTTAATAATCTCTTCAATGGCCTGATATTGTGCTTTTCAAAGATATTCTGAAATAATTTTTCCCCTGCAATATATTTTTCAGTAATTTTTTTAATGAATTCACCTTGTGCTCTTTTTTTTTATTTTATTTTTTTCAAAATTTAGATAGCTTTGAAGCAAATTAGAAAAAATTTACAATTTCTATTAGATCTTCTTCTTTAATTATAATTATAAATAATGGAAAATTATGTATATTCAGAAAGTAATTTTATTTGTATTTTATTACATTTTCGACTTCTTTCAAATTTAAACTATTTTGGAAATATTAATCAATTAAAAATATGATGTCATCTTGGGCTAATCATTTGTAAAGAAAAAATTACAATTTTAATTAATATTGTGGCTCAATTTCTTTTCAGAATTCACTGAAAATATCTTTCCTGTGACTCTTTTCTGTGAAGCTTCGCAAATTTACAAGGAATATTAATTATTTCAACAAATTAAGAGTTTGGCCATTTTTCATCGAATAAGCTCCATTTGTTTACGGAATCACCAGTAATGTATTTCCAATAACTCTTTTCCAAGATAATTTGCACATTCACAATAATGATCAATTATTTAAACAGTTTTCATAAACATATTCGGAGTTTGGCTATTTTTCAAGGAATAGGCACAATTTGTTTATGGAGTCAGCTAATAATATCTTTTTGATAACTCTTTTCTATGCTGCTTTATAAATTTACAAGAATGATTAATTATTTAAACAATTTTTATAAAAAAAATCAAGAGTTTGGCTATTTCTCAACGCATTGGCTCAATTTTTTACAGAATTGAGTGAGATTATCTTTTAGATTATTTTTTTCTATGATGCTAGGAAAAGTCTTTCTGATGACTATTTTATATGCTGCTTGTGTAAATTCACAAGAATGATTAATTATTTTAAAAATTTCTATAAACAAATAAGCTCAATCTGTTTACGGAATCAACTAATAATGTTTTTCCGATGACTCCTTTCTATGTTGCTTTGTAAATTTTTTTATTATTATTATTATAGATTAGCAGTTCGAACTCGAAAGTTCATTGCCTCACTAACCCGAGACCGCCACACATCTCTATCCTGTGCATCCTCCATCCAGTTTAAGTAATCATGTCCTAGTTCTTTTAAATCATCCCTTACATTTTTCTCCCATCTGTTTCTCGGTCTGCCTAAGGGTCTTTTACCAATCGGTCTCCCTCTTAGAACTTGCGCCACTGTTCTTTCATTTCCCATTCTTGCTACATGCCCCGCCCATCTTAGTTTACGCGCTTTCATTACTCTATTAATATTTGCTGACCCGTAGAGAGCATGCAGCTCATCATTATGCAGTTTTCTCCATTCGCCGGTCTCTTCGTCCCTTTTTGGACCATAGATTTTTCTAAGTACTTTATTCTCAAAAACTCTAAACCTATTCTCCTCTCCTTTCGTCAGCGCCCACGTTTCGCACCCGTACATGACGACCGGCATTATTATTGTTTTGTAGATTCTTACTTTGATGTTTCTAGATAGCAATCGCGATTTTAATAGTGTGTTTGCTGCATAATAGCACCCATTGCCAGCGTGCAATCGCGCGTTGATTTCCGTTTTAATCTTATTTTCGCTAGTTATAATTGACCCGAGGTATTTAAACTCGCTAACCCTTTCGAATTTCATATTTCCGGCTGTTAGATCCCCGTCTTGATTACTTTGTTCAGATCTGACGACGGTCATATATTTTGTTTTCGTTTCGCTAACCTCCAAGCCAATATCTTTGGCTTTTGTGATCAAGATTTCTGCATTTTTTGCTACCGTTTCTTTATCATCCCCTAGTATGTCGAGATCATCCGCATATCCAAGAATTTGTATTACCCCATTGAGGGTAGCACCGGTCGGATTCGCCTGCACTTGCCTAACCACGTATTCTAAAACTAAGTTAAAAAGGACGCACGAAAGTGCATCGCCCTGTTTCAGACCATCGCGGATCGAAAACTCTTCAGATAACCTTCCGTTTACGCGTACTCTTCCCCTACTGCCGCTTAAGCAAATTTCGATAAGTCTAACCAATTTTCTTGGCACACCCAAGAACTCCAGGATCCAGTACATTCGCGCGCGTATAATAGAGTCGTAAGCTTTTTTAAAATCGATAAATAGCTGATGCACTGCTTCATTAAATTCCCATTTTTTTTCTAGCAGTTGTCTAATTGTGAACATTTGATCGCTTGTAGATCGGTTTCGGCGGAATCCACACTGGTAATCCCCAATGATTTCCTCGGCGAGAGGAGTTAGCCTACCTAAGATTACATTGGACAGGATCTTATAACACGACGACACAAGTGAAATTCCCCGATAATTGTTACAGTTCATTTTATCGCCTTTTTTAAAGATAGGAATAACAATAGAGTCATTCCATTCCTCTGGAATGCGTTCTGTTTTCCAAACTGTGCGTATTAATTTACAAATTTTTCTTTTGAGGCAAGGGCCTCCATTTTTTATCAGTTCAGCCGGTAGTTCATCGATGCCCGCGGCTTTGTTATTTTTCAACTTCTTTATGGCCATTTCTATTTCTATATCAGCAGGATCATCAATTAATAGATCAGCAGTGTGGATTTCGCCGAGATTACCTTCAACGGGGGCTTCGCGTACATTTAATAGTTTATCGAAATATTCTTTCCATAAATTCAGTCTCTCTGTCGCATCGGCTACTAGATTGCCATTTTCGTCCCTCATTACTTCCGTTCTACTTTGAAAGCCTTTCCTTATAAAATTTATTCCCCTGTACATCTCGCGCGGGTTATTCTGTTTATTATGCGTTTCTATTGCTAGTATTTTATTCTTTTCCCACTCCCTTTTCTTGGATCTATAGAGCCTATTTGTACTTTTACTAATCTCGAGATACTTCTTATGTGTTTGATCGCACTTATTTTGTAAACTACTTAGTCTGGCCTTCCAACGTTTTTCAAACCCGAGTTTGCACTCTTCGTCATACCATGGTTTGCTTTTTGTTACTTTCTTTAAACCTATCGTAAGTTTCGCGGCTGTCTTTACCGCCTTTTTTATATTGCTCCATAGGGTTTCCGGGTCCTCCTCGTAATTATTGTTATCGTCTCTCTGTTCTTGGAGAGCATCAAAGCTATTAGAAATCTCAACTTGATAATTTAATGTTTCTGTTGCTGTTTTGAACTTATCTATATTGAAACGAACTGTTGGCTCTGTGCGGCTTGTTTTCTTAGTTATCGCTAGCCTAGATCTTATTTTTACTATCACGAGAAAATGGTCTGAATTTAAATCCGCTCCCCTATACGATCTTATATCGAGAATGTTTGTATAACGTCTTCTGTCAATTAGAACGTAATCAATCTGATTGTGAGTGTTACCATCTGGTGATCTCCAGTTGGCCTTATGTATATTTTTATGCTTGAAATATGTGCTTTTGACAACGAGGTTCTTTGAAGCTGCAAAGTTTATTACTCTAGTTCCATTATCATTACTGACCTCATGCAAACTTTCTGATCCTATTGTAGGCCTATACATCGGTTCTTTTCCAATTTTCGCGTTGAAATCTCCCAATACTATTTTTGCGTCAAAAGCTGAGAACTTGTCAAAAACCTGCTCGATTGTTTCGTAAAAGAGATCTTTAGTGTCTTCGTCTTTGTCCTCGGTGGGGCAGTGCACATTGATTAATACCTGTTTGCTGAAAATACCCTTCAGTACAATGTATGATAACCGATCGTTAATGAATTGCATGTCGATAACCGCTCGCGAGATTCGTTTATTAATAAGAAAACCGGTCCCCAGTCTCCATTCCTTAGCTCCCCCATAGTGAAAAGTATAGTTATCCTTAGAAATTGACGCGAAATCGCCCGGCCAGCATGTTTCCTGGAGTGCTATTAAGTCAGTATTGTAATCATTTGCTATCTTAATGAGTTCGCTAAATCCGCCAGTACTTAGGCTACGCGCGTTTAGAGTTCCCACCCTTAGATCTTTAACTGTAGTTTTTTGTTTTTGCAAGTTAGCCATGGTAGTTTCAAGATAATCCGCACGTTAGGATCCTATTCCGATTGTAGGTAAGTCCACTGTCCCAGGAGTGATAACCCCCATACCTCCCTAGGTCTAAGTATGGGAGCTTTCCGACTCTGACAAGGACCATGTCAACTTGTCGTCAGACACATTACAGTTTCATCCTCGTATCCTAACGTCCCCCTGCAAGGCAGCGCGCCTACTGGCATCAATACCCCTTCGGCCCTATACAGGCGAATCATTCCACACATCCCTTGCAGGCAGTGTCATCGCTGCGGTGTCCAATGGGCAGCAGGATTTTTCCCTTACAAGATTTTTAGTTTTGGTTCGGGCAGTGTTTCTAGGTGGATACACGCTGCACCTCGGCCTGCCAGGACCCACCCATTGCGTATGAACGCAATTGGTGGGTCCCACCAAGCCATGGTCATCGTGTTTTCTACCAGTGCTAGGCCAACATCTTAGGCTGGGCTCACCACACCCACGACTGGTTCCTATCGGCTGTCCGCGGCTGCTTATTCTTGTATTCGCAGCTAACCTGAGGGGCTGTTCAGCCTAACGGGCCGTTCCTCTATCCGCAACCCGAGGACGCGCTGCGTAGTGGTGACAGGAACCCACCGAGCAGGCTTTGTAAATTTACAAGAATTAATAATAATTTAAACAATTTTCACACAAAAATTTAAAGTTTGGCTTTTTTCAACGTGATTCATTATAATAAATTTAAATTTTAAATTGATTAATTATATAATTAATAATAATTAATAATAAATAAATAAATAATAAATAAAAAAAATAATAAATAAATAATAAATAATAATTAATTTTAAATTTTAAATTTTTTAAATTAAAAATTTAAACCCGAAAAATCTTTAAATTTTAAATTCTAAAATTTTAAATTTAAATTTATTATAATTATTAATTATTTTAACAATTTTCTTAAACATATTCAGGGTTCGTACATTTTTCAGGGAATAGGCACAATTTGATTACGGAGTCAACTAGGAATGTCTTTTCGATGACTATTTTCTATGTTGCTTTGTAAATTTACAAGGATTATTATTTGTAATATTATTATTTCCTACGAATTGGCTCAATTTGTTTACAGAGACAAAAAGTATGTATTAAAAATAAGTCTTTCCTATTTTACTTTGAAAATTTACAAAATTGTTAGTTATTTTAATAATTTTCATAAACATATTTAGAGTTTGGCTGGTTTTCAACGAATAGGCTCAGTTTGTTTATGAATGAAACTAAGAATATCTTTCCGATGACTCTTATCTATGTTACTTTGTAAATTTACAAGAATCCTCAATTATTTAAAGAATTTCGTTTAAAAAATTGAGTGTTTGGCTATTTTCTTAAGAATAGCTCAATTTTTTTACAAAATCAATAAAAAATGTGTTTCAAAAAACTCTTTCGTATGTATCATGCTTTGAAAATTTACAATAATTATCAATTATTTAAACAATGTTTACCAACATATCCAGAGTTTAGCAATTTTTCAAGGAATAGGCTCAATTTTTTCACGGAGTCAACCAAGTTTGTCTTTCCGAAGACTCTTTATCTATGTTTCTTTACAAATTCTGATTTTGGCTGTTTTCAACGAATAGGCTAAATTTTTTCATAGAATTAACCAAGAATATCTTTCCGATTACTTTTTTCTATGATGATATGAAAAGACTTTCTGATGACTCTTTTCCATGTTGCTTTGCCAATTTAAAAGAATTATTAATTATTTAAACAATTCACATAAACAAATTCAGAGTGGGATTATTTATCAATGAATAGGCTACATTTTTTAAAAGAATTAACTAAGAATATCTTTCCGATAACTTTTTTCTGTGATATTTTGTAAATTCCCAAGTATTATTAATCATTTAAACAATTTTTATAAACATATGCAGAGTTTATCTATTTTTAAAGGAATAGGCTCAATTTTTTACGGATGCAACAAAGTCTGTATTTCAAATAAGAATTTCGTACATTACTTCGCACATCCACAATAATTATATTCATTATTTAAATATTTCTCATAAACATATTCAGAGTTTGGGTATTTTTCAAAGAATAGACACAAGTTGTTCACGGAGTCAACTAAGATTTTCTTTCCGATGATCTTTTCTATGTTATTTTGTTTTACAAGAATTATCCATTATTTAAACAACTTTCATAACAAAAATCAGAATTTCGCTATTTTTCAACGAATAGGGTGAATTTTTTACAGAATTAACTAAGAATATCTTTCCGATGACTTCATTATGCTCTTCAAATTTCCAAGATTTATTAGTTATGAAAAATATTTTCATGAGCAAATTAAGAGTTTGGCAATTTGTCGAAGAAATCCTTCCGTCAAAACTCCTGCTCGAAATTAGTTAAAATCGAGGTTAAAACGCAGCGAATACATAACTCGGTCGTGTACCTACGTCGCAGATGGTTATCCATCCGAGTGCTATGCGCGCTCGAAATGTCTTGACATCTGGACTCTTCTCGAGTCGAGATCATTTGCTGTGTTTTTCTATGAAAATTTGTTTGCCGACATTTTATATTTTTTTCCCCAAAGTTGCATGAAACTGTGTAGAGTTGCACAATTATTTATTCTGCATCGTGAGAGGGTATCCATGCGAAGCCGTGTACAAATCAAAATTATTGAAGTAAAAATTGAGTTCATGGTATTCTATTGAACTTCATTTCCAAATGAAGTAATTACATACAAATAAATTGGACGCGCGCGGAGCGCGCGTATGAAGCTCTGGTAACTAAAAAACAACCTTCGAATTTGGTTGCCATACCAAACAGATGGGGAATAAAATTTTCTACAAGTATGGATTGTCAAAACTCAAATTTGAACAATTTTTAAAATTTGCTCCGTGGACAATACTTCTCTGCGTGTTCGAGCGCTAAGGTGGTCCGGACCTCCAATTTTAGATTTTTCTATAACTTTCCTAGGTCATGCCACAAGTTGAATTCGAGGTACGAAATTCGAGAAATTCATGCATTTTTTGAAACTTTTCACGTGGTCTATTCTCTTCAAAAGGTCAAAAAATCGAGGGGCTATTCACTGAGTACTCAGGGAATCAGAAAAACATGAATGCGGCAGTTCATAAATGATTCCATTGTGAATCCCATGATTGCCCGTTGATTGCTCCAAGGAATCTGCTTCTGACTTCGCTTGAATGCATGAGCAACGCCGTGAAACTGTCGGCGGAACGAACGGTGTATCACCTTAGTTACCACATATTAATAATTTGATTAATTAAAAAATCATTAGAATATTGATTCATAAAAGTAATTTCTATATATGTTCATTATTAGATGAAATGAAGAAAAAAAACACGAGAAGAAATCGGCAATCGTCCGAACAAGGATGGGTTTTATGGATGTAGACATTGACGTTTTATTTTAATTTAATTCAAATTTCGAAGTCACGATTTAGGACTTAGATAAAATAAAAAATTTGGTATTATTAAAGTATGGTTATATACTTCGGGTTATTTTTGTGAGTGTCGATAACTGCACGATACATCTCATAGATTATTCAATCAAATAAGAATATTGAAAAGAAAATACTTAAAATTGTTACATTATTAATACTTAATTGTCAAAGTAAATACTAAAAATGTGTTTACATTTGCCAGGATTAAATTCTGTAAAATTTGTTTGAATAGGTTTTGATGTGAGATTCAATTCTGAACTTCAGAAAACGAATCAAGTCTCAAATTTAGATCAATGTTGCTTTGATCTAGAAAATTTTTAAGACATACCATGAAGTCAGAGTGTAAACATTTTTGGCAGTTTGTCTGTGAAAAGTAGATAAATAGTCGAAATACATTTTTAGTTATGATTTAATTATTTAAACATATATACATAAACATTTTAGCCTAAGAAATAAGTTTCTTTTATGTGCCTTTAACTTGAATATCCTTTTTTAAATTGTCACCCTGATATTTCTTTTCAATTGAACAAAAATATGGCTTTTTATAGCTTTGCTATGAAAGCAAGACAGCACAATTAATAGGTCATACAATTCCATGAGCACTATTAAAATGCAAAGAACATATTTGACACATTAAAAATTTAACAATTATGTTCTGGCTTATATTTACAGAAGAAAACGACTTTTATCTGCAGATTTTTTAAAATAAGTGTTTTGTTTGACGGAACACATATTCTGACAGTGATACGCAAACATTAGTAATAATAGGACTAGACATTGTTAACCTGTAGTTGCTTATTTTAATATAGCCATGGGCGAAATCATAAAAAAATAATGTCAAATGTCCATTTTCATCCACCCTAGCCATTGAGAAAGAACACCAATGTTTTTTTGCCCTACAGAAAAATATGTTGTGGATAACATTAGAACCTATGTAGGAACCCATATGGGGACCTTTCTTGAATTCCTCTCTCAAATTACGATCTGAGATGGGATGGGAATATTTTGTGGGTTATGGGTTCTTATATATGAATACCGTCATGGAAACCTATGAATTTGCTCCTATATGAAATCCCACATGGGATTGTAACTTTCTAAAAATTAAATTTGTTTTGGAATTCTTGGGTGCATAGTCAGCAATCTAAAAACCTCCAAAAAATACTGCGCAGCCGTAGCTTTCATAGGAAACTACTCCGCACTTTTTAAACATTAATTGCAAACCCATCCATGTAGGAACCTTTATTAAAATCCATAATAAGAACCGATATAGATTCCCATCCTATATTCCTATCTCAGATCCTAATTTGAGACAGGAATTCAAAAAAGGATCCCATATGGATTCCTACACAGGCTCCAATGTAGTTTTGTTTGACGGAACACATATTCTGACAGTGATAAGCAAACATTAGTAATAATAGGACTAGATATTGTTAACCTGTAGTTGCTTATTTTAATATATTATGTAATTATTTGGAATATTATGCAGAACAAGGAAAAAAGAAAACAACTTCCAAATTTCTTTGACAGTGAATGTACCGTCTTGCGCATGACTTAATAAAATAAGCGATAACTGACTTAACCCAAATCGAGTAAATACAGCTTCAAGTACGAACTAGAATATCTGAAATTTCCGTTGACTGCCGAGATTACCCAGTGACTGCTCTGGGAGTGCAGGTTTTGCACGAAGGATTTCCTTGCGATTTCCGGAGTCGCATTCACATGATTTCTTAGTAAATAGCCCCTCGCAAAAAATATCTATATTCGGGTTCATTCGCTGATTGTTCCGACAATTTCTGACAGTAGTGTGCATGAGTGACCTTATGCTTCAGATATCCGATTTTGTCACAGAAGTGCCCCTGGGAATGCCGAAGTGCGAGAAATAGCGGCACTAGTGTGAGGCAAAAGAGGAGATAGTAAATCAAGTTTTCCAAAGGAGCCTCAATATTTCTATTCACCTCACTATGTGTGGAGGAGCCTTTAAGCTTTTCAACAGACGAATTATAAGTCTATGGAAGGTTAAATAAAAAGCTTCTCGGTGATCGATCCAGGCCATCAATAGGTAGAGCTGATAGGATGCTGCGTCTTTGAAGACATATCTATCGATGAGCAGGTTCTCCTGATATCTTGCTACATCTGACATTGAGCCCCATTGTTCGTACATCACGGTGTGCTTGAAAGGGGTCATCATCGAAAGTCTGCCAACCTGGGGTTTTCTTGATGGATTTTAATTCTAGGCATCCCATGAGTATTTTAAGCTCAGAACCAAAAAAGGCGACCGGGGGTCGCCAACTTCTATGGGAGTAGGTGTATATATAGGGTTTTTGGGGTCACTGATTACGAATACATTGTTAGATTTTCAAAACTCAAGATGGCGAATCCAATTTGGCGGATCATATTGGCGAAATTAATGCCGATTGTGGTAAAAATTAGTATATGAAGGTTTTTGGGGTCTCTGATTACATACCCGTTATCAGATTTCCAAAATTGAAAGTGGCGTATCCACAATGGTATTCTGTGGTTTTCAGGACCGCTGATAACGAATATGTTGTCAGTTTTAATTAGTTTTAATAATGGAGCCTGGGGTTTTCTTAAAGGGCTTGTTTCTATGGAATCAATATTGGCCCTGGCGGACCGGCCGAACGCAAACATTACGCTACAGCGTAACGGTAAAGTAATAGTAAAGTAATGCTAAAGTAATATGGCATTATAATTAATAAAGGAAACAAAATTAATATGTAAATTGTCGCAATTATAATAAAACGTTAAAATTTACATTAAATGGTCATGCCGTAATTGCAACAAGTTGCTTTCTCAGCGTTAAAAAATAAAAAAACAAAGTGGCTGTCATGCAAGTCGGGTCCCTGCAGACTGGCAACCCACTTAAAGCCACGTTAGCGGGTTGCCAATATGCAGGGGCCCGACTGCAATGACGGTCACTATGTTTTTTTATTTTTTAATGCTGCAAAAGCAACTTGTTGCAATTGCGGCATGACCGTTGAACGTAAATTTCAACGTTTTATTATAATTGCAACAGTTTACATATTAATTTTGTTTCCTTTATTAATTATAATGCCATATTACTTTACCATTACTTTAGCATTACTTTACCGTTACGCTGTAGCGTAATGTTTGCGTTCGGCCGGTCCGCCAGGGCCAATATTGATCTGTTACTATACACAAACTTCAATTGTTTAGTGTAATAACAATGAATTGAATTTTATACCTAGTAACTTTGTGCATGATCTTTTTCTCTACTTCCACGTCTTAGCAAAGGACTGAAATGAATTGTCTTAGTAAGACTGAAATGGAAAAAGTCATGAATAAATATGAACAATTGGTACATACGTTGGATGACATCACTATCTGCGTTTTCCAGGGATGCCAAAAAAACAAACACTTCAAGAAAATCCCCGGCTCGCAAATTGTTCATTTGGAAGACTGACAACATATTCGTAATCAGCGGTTCTGAACACCACAGAATACAAATATCCACAAGGACTAGCATTTAATTACTTCATTTAGGCCACCATTATTAATGCGCGATCTTGAATTTTGGAAATCTGATAACGGGTATGTAATCAGCAACCACAAAAACCTTCATATACTAATTTTTACCACAATCAGCAATAATTTCACCAATTGATCCGCCAGCTTGAATTTTGAAAATCTAGCAATGTATTCGTAATCAGCTATCCCAAAAACCCTATATACACTTACTCTCGTAGAAGTTTAGTATCTAGAAAAATACGAATTTCAAAAGTTTGAAACGCAATTTCCCAGTTCTGCAAATTTAAATACTAAAATCGATTTTTGTCAAAAAGCCCAAGGTGGCCGATTTTGGTTCTGAGCTTAAAATACTCCTGGGATGCCTAGGACTCAAATCCATCAGGAAAACCCCAGTTTGGCAGATATTCGATTAAGATCCCTTTCAAGCACACCATGGCATCTCTCGCCATACCGTTTCGAATGTCCGAACAATTATATCATTTATCATGCTATCATTTTTTAAGAATTCTATCATTTAAGATAGCGTTCAAAAATTATTACAGCATGTTCAAATAAGTTATTGGCCTGTAATTCTTAGGATGAGACAAGTTGCCTATCTCCAGGACGGGCACTGTACGTTCTTCCACCAATTACTCCGAAATAGGTTCTTCCGACTTAAAATATGAGGTGAAAATGCAGGCCAGATGATGATGAGTTGAAGGAAACTTATTCCACCTGAAGGTAATGATACCATCTGGTCCCGGAGCGGAATAGTTCTTCACGCCTCTTAATAATTTTTTCACCTCAATAGTGATGGGTGGGCATTTCTTCTCAGGCGTTATGAGGGCATTGTACAGCTCCTTGAAGCTATTTAACCTCTTCGATTTTTCTTTCAGTAGAAGCTGGACTTCGTAGACTTCTCTCCAAAATGCCTCGACCTCCTCTGGTTTGGGCGGATGGTCGACAGTAACTGGAATATCTCGGACGAGTCGAGATAAGTCAGAGAAAAAGTGTTAATTTTCTCTTATCCACGTCTCTCACCTCTTTAGACTTCTCCTAACGTCAGATAGTACCCGCATTCTGGAAGAAATACGATGATTGATGATCAGCAGCTTGGAATTGTTGAGTGTGTGACAACGGATCCACAGATCGCGCGCCAAATGCGCCTCTGGCAGTAAACTTCCTGGAGGATGTTATGGAGTCAATCACACACTGGGTGCGGGACGCATACTGTCTTGTCCAGTCTATCTTTGTGTGTCATTCAGTTCAGCTAGATTCTTGGGCTTGAGAGAAACCTGGATGTTGATGTTTCTCCTGTTCCTAAAGCATCGGTCTTCCTTTATTGGATGCCTGCCCGCGTTTGATCGCAGTGTAGTCTCTCTTTTTCTGTTGCTGGCTATACTGGTATCGTAGCACTCCAGCAGGTTATTCCTCAGTCGATCCGTCCACTCAAATGTATTCACCGAAAAAACGATATTCTAATTCTAAAAATTGCCCACAACATTTGCAACTTAAATAGGCGCCAAGAATATATTTTTAATGTGCGATGGAGGCCCTCTTACCATATATTCTTGTCTAATTGCAAGAATTCCCCACTAACTAAGTTCAAGAATAGTTGCACCCGAAATCTGTCATAGTAAGAAAAGTTTGATGTCACACTTCAACGAATGAATAATATACAGAGGTTATGTCTCAGTGGGGCACGCCGGTATTCAAGTTCAATGTGACATCAGACCTTTCTCACTCTCACATTTTCTGTAAAGAGAAGGAGATGGATGTGCGCACATGATTTATCCTTAGAATTGGTTGCATTTCTTTGAGCTTGTCACTTATTACGAATTCGAAAAACTGATCAAAAATCACGTCGCACAATACAGTAAAAGAAATGATTGCATAGAGCAAGGCGTATTTTCCTTTGCGCATTTCTTCTTTCCCCACTAATATTCTCAATTTAAGAATATTTTCTCCCTTTGGTTAGAAGATACTCTTAAATTAAGAATTTCGCTTACTTCATTAAGAATATTACTAAGAATATGCCTGTAAGAATATGACTCTCTAAATATAAGAATATCGTTTTTTTGGTGTCGGGCTCTTGCCGGTCCATTGTATTGATTCTGCCTTGAAGGCTCCCACAATTCTAGCCCTAGTAGCAAGATAACTGCCGAGTGGCGCAAGCTGGGCGCCACAAAAAGAAGAATCTGTTTGCAGCCTGGCGCCCAGCTGGTTCCGCTTTGGCGTCCTGTTCTGGCACCAGAGTTTGGTGTAGCCGATCCTGACCCAGATTGGTCATGATATACACCAGAAAAAATTGAGATAACGTAAAATGGTACTAAATAGGTTTCCGTAATAGTTTTACACTATATTTGAGCCCTTTGTGGGAGAATATACTGCGGAGACGTCACAACATTCCAGGAGACACACTGAAATATTAAAAACATAACCTGTTGTCGTATAAGCTTGCATGCTTGCATGATTGGTCATACTTGTGAATCGTTCAAAGTTCCGATTACTAGATTTTCAATTTCATTATTTATATCCCACATTAATTATTAGTGTTTAAAATAAATACCACAATCTGGTTCCTTTATTCACCAGATTCTGTTTTTCGTCTGGTCTGATAATTTCTCCCGCCAGTCTGGTCAACTAGAGGGAGCATAAGCTGAGCCAGAGTCTGACCTCTGTCATACAAGGCAGACGTCGCTACTAGAGAGGGTAGTCGGCAATGTTATTCGAACCATTTTCGGGAGCCCTGCACGTTTAATTGCTTTAAACCTCACTTCAAACTATGTTCTGTGTTATCATTGTTGTTCCCACGAGCAGCTAGGGAAAGGTTTCATCCGCCCTCGGTGAGCCCTGCATGCGAGGGTGAGACTGAATATTCTGGGAGACCGTTCGGTGTCCCAGAGGCACCGGTTGAGACATCACTCCCTTGTACCATGCAACCCGGACCATTGTCCGTGACTGCTCATTTATTGTGTTGCCATAATGGGCAGTATTCCTCGGTACAGGGGCCAGAGTATTCGAAACTCGAGGACGCGTCAGGTAGCCTGGTCAAAGGTTTTCCGTCACTGACTCTCAGTAGAATCGCGGAAATTCACACCTATGGACACGTCTCATGACCGTGAGATGGGTGAACACAGGGCACGACGAATTCACAACAACAGGCCGGTTAAACCCTCGTGTGTCTTGATGAGATGGAGCAACCCAAGACTGACAGCCTTCTGCATCCGTCTGCATATAGCTGAAAGTATGTCATAAGAACAACTGGAGGATTTCCCTGGGAGCGGGTGCTAATCTGAAAAATTGCACCCACTCCCAGCAAAATTGCGGTAAAATTTCATCTAGGTGGTTACAGTCTGCGACGAATTCAATTCAATGATCCGGCAAAAGTCTCGTGCACTCTGAGGACACGGAGCAACCCAAGGACGACCGCTTTCTGCATTTTCCCCGCAAGTGTTCTAGCATTTTGTTCACACACAGGGATGCTTCTCAGGCTATTAATCAGTGAAACCTTGGCACCTCCAACAGCGCCGATGATTAGGACGATTAGCTTAACAGAATAATTCGGGTATAACCGTCGCAACTCCCTTATAAGATCCTTATTCCTCTATTTCTTTTTTTCTCCTCGGTCATGACGTTTTTGTCAGCTGGTGCCAAAAATTCGATAACGAACATAGTTCGTGTCTCGAAGCCAAGGAGAACTATGTCAGGCCTCGAGTGCGCAACAGAAACAATTGTCGAGAATATGAAGTTCCAGTATATGCGGCACTTCTCATTTCCGAAAATTGACTCTATTTCCCTAGGAGCGTTTCGCGGAGCGGTATTTGGGCTAATGCCGTAAGAGTGACAGAGATGGTAATAAAACACTCTTAGTTCTGCATTGTGCCCTTGGATGTAGGTCGTTCCCGCGTGAATTGGACAAATAGATAGTATGTGTCCTAGATGCTCGGGGTGTGCATAATACGCTCTGCAGCTATCATCGGGAATATCTTGGCTCAAAATGTGTCGACGGTATGCTAGAGTGGAAATGACACCGTCTTGACACGACAAAATGAAACTCTCCGTACACGACTTCAATCCGGGTGATTCTAGGAAACCAGACGTTAGCTTATACGACATCGTCTGATCCTCCCCATTTCTGTGGAAGATGCCGTGCATCCTCTTGTCGAGGAGCTGTTCGCGGAAGTTTTTCTCCTGCACTTTCTTAATCCAGGGCTTAGGGTTTGAGTACTTGAGATGGATAAGATTTGATGCATTTTGCTCACCCCTGATATTGAAGTCAAGGCCGTGTGTTTCAGCAGCCTCCTCCGCTGCTTTGTACAGGAACGCCCCTTTGCCGACTTCTTCGTGTTTTCTGACCATTTTAAAAAGGGGGTCTTGTCTATTTGCAACTATATTTGCTGTACCCAGAATAATCCTGTTGTGAAGACATTCAAGATTCAGTATTCCGCGACCACCTAGGCGGCATGAGACGTAAAGTCGCGGAACAGAAGACTTAAGCTACATGCTTTTGTTTATGTGCGAAACCTTTCGCGTCCTGATATCAAGGCATCTGAGCTCGTCCTTCATCCATGGAACCACTCCAAATGAATGGAGTACTACTGAGACCTTGGCGCATTTCTCAAACCCGAAATCCAATCCAATCTCTTTAGTGTACTTTTTGACAATGTCTAGAGCTAGATGTAGTTTCCCTTTATTTTCAGCATAGATCTTGAGATCATCCATGTGAATAACATGAGTGACCTTATGCTTTTGATCTCCATTTTTGCCGCAAAATTACCCTTCGGAATGGCGAAGTGCGAGGTAAAGTGGCAAAAATGTGAGACAAAAGAGGTGAGCGCTCATGGTGTCGCCCTGAAACACACCTCTCTAAAAGGTGACACTGTTAGTGATCACACGATGTTTTCCAGATGAGATAGTAAATCTAGTTTTCCGAAGCGGCATTAATCTCTCTATGCGCCTCAGTCCGAACAATCCTATCATTTAGGATAGCTGTGAAGATCTTATACAGTGTGTTCAGATAAGTTATTGGCCTGTAATTCTCAGGGTCAGCTACTTACCCGTCTTCGGCAGGAGCACTGTGCGCCCTTCCACCAACCACTCCGGAATATGCTCTTCCGACTTTAGATATGAGGTGAAAATTCGGGCCAGATGCTGGTGGATTGAAGGAAACTTCTTCCACCAGAAGGTCTCGGTATAATCTGGTACCGGAGCGGAATAGTTCTTCACGCCTCTTAATAATTCGTTTACCTCCTCGATAGTGATGGGTGGGCATTTCTTCTCAGGTGTTATGAGGGAATTGTACAGGTCCTTCAAGCTATTCATGTTCTTTGAGCCTCCTTCAAGTGGATATTGGATTACGTAGACTTCTCTCCAAAATGCTTCGACCTCCTCTGGTTTGGGCGGATGGTCGACAGTAAATGAAGGGTCTTGGAACAGTCGAGATGGGTCAGACAAAAACTGTTGATTTTCTCTGACCCACCTCTCTCTCCGCTCTAGACTTCTCCTGACGTTAGATAGTATTCGTATTCTGCCAACAATATGCTGCCTGATGGTCAGTAGCTTTGACTTGTTGATTGTGTGATGACGGATTCGCAGTTCGCGCGAGAACTGTCGAAACTTGGTAGTGAAAGTCCTGCCAGATGCTATGTAGACAATCACACCCTGAATGCGAGACGCGTACTGTCTTATCTAGCCTATCTTTGTGCTGAGTCGATGTATTCGTCTTTTGGTCTTATGATCAACCGTTGGTTCTGTTTTACGGTTTGCATCTGCCCAAGCTCTTGCTGCATTGCACACACAACAATTGATAGTCCAGAGGTCGGATTCTTCGGAAAAATCTACACGAAGCTCGTCATGCAGTTCAGCCAGATCTTTGGGCTTGAGAGAAACCTGAATGTTGATGTTTCTCCGGTTCCTGCAGCATCACTCTTCCTCTATTGGATGCATGTTCGCGGTTGGTTTCAGTGTCGCCTCTCTTTCTCTGTACCCGGATTTTCCAGAGGCTCTGTTAAAGGTTGCGTCGGCCATCCTCGTGTAAAGCCGAAAACGCACGAGCACGAACCCGTGGCAGCGTGGCTCGGGCCGAGTCGAGCTCGTCCGAGTCGGACGCGATTCAGTTCCGTGGGATATTAGGAGGTTTGGGTTGATTTTTGTTTTCAAGAATGACACCTGAAGGAAAGACTGCAAATGCATGTAATGAAGTCTCGAAATATTTGTTATCATCTCTTTCGGGAACATATATGGGATTTTAAGATTATGGTAATAAATAATAATTATTTTTAATTTCATGTATCGAATTAATGAAAATAAAATTGATAAAATTTTAAATTATGAAATTGAATTAATTTTAAAAAATTAAATAAAATTTGAAATAATTAATTAATTTAATTAATGTAATTAAAATTGAAATAATTAATTTAATCAATTAAATTAGGATTAAATTTAATTAATTATAAAATTTTCAATTTATTACATTAATCAACTTTTTTAATGTATACTCACCTCCGATAATTACCTTTCTTCAATGTCTAAAAATATTTACCTGAACATTACAAAATTTCTTTTCTACAATTTTATTTTTATTGTGACATAATTGTAATTGGAAATTAATTGCGAATGATTGTAAAATAAATTTAACTTTCTTTATTTAATGAAGAAATATCTCATAGTTTTTTGAAGGACAAATAAATTTTGACGGTAAGTCTTTGTAGTATTGTAATAACTAATGAACATATTATCGAATTATAAAATTAATTATAAAAATATCTCAGTTAGTGGTATGAAAATTATATTTATAGAAATTAAAATAAGCAAAAAAATACAGTTAAATAATGAATAGTTATTCGAAATTGTTTTTTGCTTTAATTGTAATTTTGTTCAAATTTTTCTTCTTTCTTCATTAACAAATTTCTTGACTTGAAAATTTATTTATATGGTTGAAATTTCATTCTTTAAAAGTTGATTTCAACAGTTTTTAATTTAAAATTCGAATTTTCCCAATGAATTAGCAATCATTACATTTTACGTTGAAAATTCAGCTTTGTTGGTTGAAAATTTAACTGTTTAGTTAAAACTCGGCTTCCGTTTCTAGTACCGATCGCGATTGTTGGTGATTTTTGTGGTGCTAACATTTTGGCTTTGGTGAAGGGAAAAGGGGAGTTTGAAAGGAGAAAGGGCGGTGAGTAGAGTGTTTAAGGGCTAAGGAATAAGTGAGAATGAAGGGGTTGGTAGAAAGGTGGTGAATGATCATATGATTGTCAAAAGTGAAAGAGAAGGATTTTGAGGTTAGGAACGGTTGTGAAAGGTGGTGAGTTTTCACGCGGGGTGAGTGACAGGTGAGAGTGAGGGTTGGATGAATGAGAAAAGGCAGTTGTTTAAGAGTGGTGAGTTATTGTGTGGGAGATTTTGAGTGATTTATTAGAGTGGTGGCTTCAGATCTAGATTGAACAATTTGCATGGGGGATTGAAAGCGAGGGAAAGGAAAACGTGACGTAGGAAGGAGTGCGTGGCAGAATGCCGGTCACACGAAGTCCCGAGAGGGGGCAGCATGAGACGGATACAGAGAGAAGTTCGAGAACGGGCAGCGAATGTAGGCAAGAGAACGAGGCGACTGCGAATATCGAAGGTAGCGTTGGCGATAATGAGAGTAGTGATGAGGGAGAGGTGTTAATGAAGCTAGGTATGGAGGGGGAGGGACGGTAGCAAGACAACGAGGCAGACCGACGAACCTGCAAAGACTGCAAAGAGCGCACAGTTTGAACAGTACGAACGCGAAGGGCTTTTTTGATACGTAGCGACAACCAGCGACCACGAGTAGTGAAGGGGAGAAGTCGGAGGATAATAAAAGGGTTAGAGACGAGTTAGATGAGGAAGGGGAAAATGAGAAAGCGCTCAAAAAGATCAGGCAGAAAACTCCACCTGAAAGGAGGTCAGGGGGGAGTAGTCTAGAAGGCCTCGAGAAACTCATCAGAGGCCTCCGAGAGGAAACCTGCAAAGGTTTTGACAGAGCGGGGACGCATAGGGAAGAAGTCAGGGAGAAAGTAAAAAAAATGAGAAAGAAATGGGAGGAGTAGGATGCTCTGTGGAAGGCCGAGAAAGAGGAGGTATTTAGAAAACTGGATAGGATATAGATTAAACAGATAGAGAGTGAGAGAGAAAGGAGAACTGAAATGAGTTTGCTTGAGGAGAGGGTCAGAAAACTAGAATGGAAGAGTGAAAAGAAGGAAGAGGTGGGAGTAGGAGACGTCAAGGGAGATGATAAGAAACTGCAGGAAGAAAATGAAAGAATGCGCAGACGGCTAAATCAAATAGAAATAAGACTAGAAGGAGAAGAGAAAGAGAAAAGAAAGCGAAACATAGTAATTAAAGGAATGAAAGTAGGAAGCGACTCGGGAAAGGAAGAAGTGGAGAAGCTGATGAATGATATTGGGACTCCGGGGAGAGTGGAGGCGGTGAAGGTACTGGGGAGAAAGACAGAAGGGGAAATAGGTGTGTTCATAGTAAAAGTAGGAAGAGAGGAGGAGGAGAAGAGAGAAATCATGGAAAGGAGAAGGATACTAAAGGGTAGGAATGAAAGAATTGACGAGGACCTGACATGGAGAGAGAGAAAGAGGAAGTGGATGATCGAACGGAGAGCATGGATAGAGAGGAGGAACGGGTGTAATGTACGGATATGGAAAGACAGGCTGTGGGTGAATGGGATGAAGTGGATCTGGGACGAAGAGAGACAAAAAGAGAGGAGTGAGTGTAGCTTTCTGGAATGTGTCCGGGCTAAAAAACAAGAACGAAGGATTCTGGGAGGCTATTGGGAAATGAGACGTGGTAATGCTGAGTGAAACGTGGGTAGACGAAAAGGATTGGACGGGATTGAAACGAAAGTTGCCGAAGAGGTATGTGTGGACAATGCAAGAAGCGAGGAAAGAACATGAAAAGGGAAGATCGATGAGAGGCATGGTTTCAGGGGTTAAAAAGGAGCTGATGGGAAATAAAAGAGTGGAAGAGCGAGACGAAAAGCAGGAGGGCGTGATGTTGAGAAGAATAAAGGTAGGAAAAGAGAGGATGGCGATCGTTTGTGTGTATAGAAGGAGAGGAGAAGAGGAAGGATGGAGAGTATTAAGGGAATGGATGGAGGAAAGGAATGAAGAGTTGGTCTTGATAGGAGGAGACTTGAACGCGTGGACAGGAGAGTTAGGGGGGGGGGAGAGATATGGGATGAAGAAAGCGAAACTTCTCGAAGTAATTTCAAGCACAGGGAGATAGATCGGGAAGGTAAAATTCTTTTGAACTTATTAAGAGAGGAGGAGAGGTTTATCTACAACAGGAACATAAGGGGAGATGAAGAAAGGGAAATGGATTTTATAGGTAAAGTGGAGACAGTGATAGATTACGTTCTAGCAGAAGAAAGAATAAGGAAGAGAATAGATAAAATGGAAGTAGGTAATGAAATAGGCTCAGAACACTTCCCGCTAATAGTGACATTGAAAGGCTCAGGATAGAAGCGGCATAGCGATAAAAGGGAAATAACTGGCGAAAGGAAAGTAAAAATGGGTAGATAGGGGGAGGATAAATGGAGAGAATTTAAAGAAAGAATGGAGAACGAGGAGATTAGAGGAATGGAAGGGGAAGACGTCGACGCGCGCCTTGAAAAGCTGAAAGAACTAACAGAGAGGATAAAAGAACAGGCAAGGCCGAGAGAAGAGGAAGGCATGAAGAGGGGATGGTGGGACGCAGAATGTAAGGAGAGTAAGGATAGAATGGAGGAAAATGTAAAAAAGTGGAGAAAGGGGGAGATAGGAAAACAGGAATATAATAGGAGAAAGAGAGAACATGAAAGATTTTTAAGTGATAAAAGGCAGTTAGAGAAAAGTAGGTATATGGAAGAGGTGGAAAAATCAATCAGGGAAGGGAGGGAATGGGAGGTGATCAATAGGGAACGAGGGGGACGGAAGGGCGTCAATGAGGAAATCGAGACGGATGAGTGGACCCCGTACTTTAAGCGACTATTGGGAGGAGTGGAAAATAAGGTATTAGGTGCAAAGAGGGAAGTAATAGAAGGAGAAGATGATAGCAATAACGGGATAAGTATGGAGGAACTGAATGGAGCGATAGGGAGGCTGAAAAGAAACAAGGCAACAGGTGAGGACGATATTGAGAACGAGGCTTTGAGGTATGGAGGAAAAGGGGTGAGAAAGGAAATGCGGAAGCTATGTAATGAGGTATGGAAAGGAGAGGGATGGCCTAAGGAATGAAGGACAGGGTTCGTGGTGCCGATAATTAAGAAAGGAGAGGGCAAGAAGGTGGAGGAGTATAAGGGAATCACACTTATGTCGGTCGGATACAAAATATATACGGAGATGCTCAGAAAGAGATTAGAAAGGGAGATGGAAGAGAAAGGGATTATTCCACACAATCAGACGGGCTTCAGGAAAGGGATGGGAACAGTAGACAACATCTATGTACTGAATTATCTGATGAATAGGAACTTAGGGAGGAAGAAAGGGAAGTTAGTGGCCTTATTTGTAGACTTCAAAGCGGCATTTGACTCGGTAAACAGAAAGGTGCTATGGCAGGTGATGAAAGAGAGGGAAGTGGATGAAGGGTTGGTCGAGAGGATAAAGGAGATATTCGAAGAGACTAAGATAAGGGTGAGGATTGGAAAAGAAAAAGGGAAGATTTATTGGAGTGGAAGGGGGCTCAGGCAAGGTTGTCCATCGAGCCCACTACTACTCAGCCTCTTGTTGGCAGATCTTGAGGAGAAACTGGAGAAGAAAGGAAAAGGAGGGACGGTTTTGGGAAATAGCAAGGTATATTCCTTAGAGTATTCAGACGATATAGTCTTATTAGCGGATGACGAGAGAGGGATGAGTCTTATAATGAGAGTGTTTGAGGAATATGTGAGAGTTAAAGACCTAACGGTAAATGTAAAGAAGACGAAGGTGATGATTTTTAGGAAGAGAAGGACAAAGGTAGAATATGAATAGAAGATGTACGGGGAGAAAGTGGAACAGGTCGAGAAATTTAGTTACCTAGGCTTCTGGTTTTAGTCGAAAGGAGGGGTTGAACTACAGGTGAGGAGAAGGATAGAATGTGCGACTAAAGTCATGGGGCAGGTGTGGTGCATAGGGAAGAGAAGGTCTAAAGATGACTGGAAGATGAGACTGTGGATGTTTGATGCTTTGGTGTGGTCAGTCCTAAGTTACGGAGTGGAGATCTGGGGATGGAAGGAGGACAAGAGGGTGGAAAGTATGCAGGAGAGATGCTTGAGGTGGGTAATGGGAGTGAGCTGGAGCTGTCCAGGATATATGTTGAGGGAGGAATTTAGTAGAGGTAAAATGGTTATTAGACAGATGAAGAGAGCATGGAACTTTGAGGAGAAACTAAAGAGGGGGGAGGGAAGCAGGATAGCACAAGCTTGTCTACGGGAAGTAGTAAACAAAGAGAATAGGGGTAACACAGAAGGATCAAGGTGGGAGAAAGAGATACAACAGAGGAGGAGAGAGTGTGATATAAGAGCAGATGTCAGAGTATGGCAAGAGTTAGAGAATGAACTGGTAATTAAGAAGGGGGAGGAAAGATGGAAAAAGATCGTGGAATCTAAATACAACAGGTGGTATAAGGTAGTGAAGGCTGAAGGAGAACCAGAATATTTAAGAAGGGCGAAAAAGGAGAGTAAATGGAACCACGTGATACGATTTAGGATGGGAGAAGGAATGAGAGAGTGTAGGTACTGGATGGATGAAGAGGAAAGAAGATGTAGAGTCTGCCATTACGAGATAGAATCATGGGGACATGTTTAAGAGAGATGTACGGGGGATGAAACAGGTGGTGAGAGTATGGATGACAGGATAAGGTGGATCTTGGATGGAGGTGGACAAGGGGCAAGCTGGATGATGAGACTGGAAGAAATGAGAGAAAGTAAGGGGTGTACAGTAAGGAAAGGCCAATCGCGCACTCCTATGTAAGGAGAGTATATTGAATAAAACTTTAAAATCATGGCAAAGGAAAAGGTAAGAGGAAACGGAAGCCCAGGAAACTCAATAGTCAGCAAATCTCGATAGTCATTTTGTTAAGACAAAACGTTAGCATATAAGTTATTATTAGTTAAATATTATTGTTTAGGTAGTAAGTATTATTAAGGTAGTGTAAGTGGTTTTTGTAACGTACTGTGAAGGGAGCGGAGGCCCTCAAACCCGTAAAAGGGAGAGAATAAATACATACATAGTTAAAACTCACATTTTTTGTCGGAATATTGCTTTATATTCAGAAACATTCAAAAATCTTCGAGAATTTCTTTAAGACTCTTAGGAAAATTATATTTATACCTATAACCTTAAATATAAATAACTTAAAGAACGAATAGTTGTTCGAAATTTTTATTTTGCATTAAAAATTGTCTTTTGCGTCTAATTATAATTTGGTTGTAATTTTCTTTTTTTCTTGACTAAAAATCGTTTTTACTTGAAACCTTATTCGTTTTCTTGAAAATTAATTTTTTCAAGTTAAATTCAACCGTTTATTATTAAAAATAATTTTTTTTGACATAGCAATTATCACATTTTTCGTTGAGAATTACTCTTTTTTCCTGAAAATAAAACTATTTGGTGGAAAATGTTTTTCTTTCAAATTTCAATTTGAAATATTTGAAATGTTAGAAAATATTTCGGAATTTTTGTCAAGAATCCTATTTAAAAATTATATTTATATAACCTTAAAATGAGAAAAAAAAATTTTTTTTTAATAAATACTTATTTCAAATTTTTTATTTGTATTGAAAATTATGTTTTGCCTTAAATTATAAATTGGTTCAAATTACTTTTTTTCTTAACTGTTTTAATCAAAAATTAGAATTTGTTCCCATTGAAATAGTCATTATTACATTTTTTGTTGTAAATTCAGCTTTTTTGGTTGGAAATTCATTTTTTTTGTTGAAAATTAAACTGTTTAGTTAAAACTTATATTTTTGTTGAAATTTTGATTGACATGCAGAAATATTATAAAATCTTTGAAAATTTTCTTTAGAATCTTAGGAAAATTATATTTATACATATAGTCTTAAAAAAAAGTATCCTCAAGAATGAATAGTTATTTAACATTCTTATCTTGTATAAAAAATTATTTTTTGCCTTAAATTATAATTTGGTTTCAATTGTTTCTTGAGTAAAAATCGTTTTTACTTGAAAGTTTTTTTTTTTTTTTTGAGAATTCGTTTTTTTAAAGTTAAATTCTACTGGTTTTCATTGAAAATAATTTTTTCTTAATTGAAATGGCAACTATCACATGTTTCGTTGAAAACTAACCTCCTTGTCTGAAAATTGAACTATCCGGTTGAAAATGCTTTTTTTTCAAATTTTAATTTGAAATATCTGAAATCTTAGAAAATATTTCGAAATTTTTTTTAAGAATCTTCGAAAACTTATTTTTATATTTATTTTTACAAAGTTATTTTAATTGCAAAATAATTGTAAATAAATGTAAAATAAGTTCATCGAATTATTTTTCAAATAAGTATTTATTTAAAAAAAATTTTTTTTGCTCATTTTAAGGTTATATAAATATAATTTTTATACAGGATTCTTGACAAAAATTCCGAAATATTTTCTAACATTTCAAATATTTCAAATTGAAATTTGAAAGAAAAACATTTTCCACCAAATAGTTTTATTTTCAGGAAAAAAGAGTAATTCTCAACGAAAAATGTGATAATTGCTATGTCAAAAAAAATTATTTTTAATAATAAACGGGTGAATTTAACTTGAAAAAATTAATTTTTAAGAAAACGAATAAGGTTTCAAGTAAAAACAATTTTTAGTCAACAAAAAATGAAAATTACAACCAAATTATTATTAGACGCAAAAGACCATTTTTAATGCAAAATAAAAATTTCTAACAACTATTCGTTCTTTAACTTATTTCTATTTAAGGTTATAGGTATAAATATAATTTTCCTAGGACCCGTGTGGAAACTGCCCAGCTTGGCCTCTTTTAATTCGTGGCCCTCTAGAGGCCCCACAAAGGCGGCCCACTGTGGAAACGCCCAGCTGGGCCCTCGCAGGGGCCTACATGTCTGCCGCTTCATTTTTTTCTACAAAAAATTCCAAGTCCAATCACCAAGGAAAACAAAAAAACTTCAAAAATTAGTCCAAAAACAATGATTAAATTATTAGAAAAAATCCAAAAAAATATTTTTATCATAATCTTGTTTGCCTTCTTTGGGATTGTCAAACATATAGAAACATTCTCCATTATGCAGCTAAATTCTAAAGCCAAAAATGACTGAATACAAAGGTTAGGTTTTTATAAAATTTTCACAAAAAAATGGTTGCTGACCATTGTTTTGATCACGTCAAAAACATTAAAACGTTGAAAGGCCAGCCAATACTGCGGATCGCGCACTCATACACATTAGGAGGATTAGAGCAAAGATATATTAGAGTGTTCAGAATACCGATCAGTCACCTATGACTATGATCACCGATCAGTTGTCATACAGTGCGGACTGCAGTCAGCTGGTTACGTAACCTGTAAAGTTTGAGAGATACTAGTGAGGTACGTGGCGAGGGCGCTCAGAAAGAGTGACATTCAGAGGTCCGAATTGCGCTTTTTCAAGTCAAAAATGTTGATGGTCTGTTATGGTGAATGAGAAGTAGTGATTCTTCGAAAGAAAACATGGATAAGAAAAATTTAAATAAAATTAGATGTGAAAAATATCGATCAGGCCAAAAAGGCTATATTTACAGTTCATAGTATTAAATTTTGATAACAAATAATAACTTTTTTACAATTAGGAATGTAATGTATGAACAATTGGCATTCTGAAAATGTCACCAGTTTATTTTTTATAGTTTTCTTTTGTTTTGAGTATACTAATTTTAGTGTAAAAATATTTCAATTGATTACAATTCAATTCTATAAATAATGATTCGGAGGAAATATACATTTCAATTGTAATTTCGCGCCAAATTCCGCAGTCATTCCTGTCATCTCATTGGCTGACTGGATTCTCGATCCGGTTCGATTCCGGGTGTTACGTTCCGTTCCACGGTCCAATGATTCCCTTCGACACCACTTCGCGTTCGCCTTCTCTCCACGTGGTGCTTTTGAGGTTAAAACAACCAAATCGTATTATTTCTATTTAAAAATAGTGAATAAACGCCATTCACGATGAGGCCTCCCCTATTATGAATCCTACGCAAACGTTTTCTGAAGCTGCAATGTATCGATGTTTGGTTGGTAAGATTTCATGTAAAAAATATCTAGCTTCGTTTAATATTAATATTGTCATAGTATTATTTATCAAATCTAAATGTTCTTATTATTTTTATAGGTTCGAAAGATTGGGATGGAGGCAGAAAGATAAGATCAAAAAGTTCGAACGCCATCATTATGATAGCAGCTTTTAAAAAAAAAATAAGAATGATATTCAGAGTCATTACCGATTTCAAAACATTAACTAAATATTATATACAAAGCGTCTTCAATCAAAAGTAATAAGTATGAAATAAAATTCTTATTTTTCACTTATTACTTTTGGCAAAAGACGTTTTGTAGATAATAATATGTTAATTTTGTAGAACCGCTAATGATTCTGAATTGAACTCAATTTTGAAAAATTTCAAAATGCTCTTGCAGGGCAATAAAGGGGAAAACTACTTTTGGGCCTATGTGGGCCTTATATGGGGCTTAGCTGGGCACTACAGAGGGCCACCTCATTGGCCCTTCGTGGGCAGCCTATATGGGGCCTTCGAAGGTGAGCATGTCGAAACTATGTGGGCCCTTCGTTGTTTGCCAACGTAGGGCCAACGTAGTAAAAGGGCAAATTACGATGGCCCTCGCAGGGGCCAACTCAAAATTTCCACACGGGGAGTCTTAAAAAAATTCTCGAAGATTTTTGAATATTTCTGAATATAAAGCAATATTCCAACAAAAAATATGAGTTCTAACTAAGCAGTTGAATTTTCAACCAAAAAAGCTGAATTTTCAACGTAAAATGTAATAATTGCTATTTCATTGGGAAAATTCGAATTTATAATTAAAAACAGTTGAAATCAACTTCTAAAGAATGAAATTTCACCCATATAAATGAATTTTCAAGTCAACAAATTTGTTAATGAAGAAAGAAGAAAAATTTGAACAAAATTACAATTAAAGCAAAAAACAATTTCGAATAACTATTAATTATCTAACTGTCTTTTTTTGTTTATTTTAATTTCCATAAATATAATTTTCATCTAGGATTATTGGCAAAATTAAAAAAAATTTTCAATATTTCAGATATGTCAAATAAAAATTTCAACAAAAAATATTGTTATCAACCAACCACTAACTGAGATATTTTTATAATTAATTTTATAATTCGATAATATGTTCATTAGTTATTGCAATACTGCAAAGACTTACCTTTAAAATTTATTTGTCCTTCAAAAAACTATGAGATATTTCTTTATTAAATAAAGAAAGTTAAATTTATTTTACAATTATTCGCAATTAATTTCCAATTACAATTATTTCACAATAGAAATAAAATTGTAAAAAAGAAATTTTGTAATGTCCAGGTAAATATTTTTAGACATTGAAGAAAGGTAATTATCGGAGGTGAGTATACATTAAAATAGTTGATTAATGTAACAAATTGAAAATTTTTTAATTGATTAAATTTAATCCTAATTTAGTTGATTATATTAATTATTTCAATTTTTATTTAATTTTTTAAAATTAATTTAATCTTATAATTTGAAATTTTATCAATTTTATTTTCATTAGTTCGATACATTAAACTAAAAATAATAACTATTTATTACCAGAATCTCAAAATCTCATACACGTTCCTGAAAGACATAATAAAAAATATTTCGAGACTTCATTACATGTGTTTGTAGTCTTTCCTTTAGGTGTCATTCTTGAAAACAGGAATCAACCCAAACCTCCTGATATCCCACGAAACTGAATCGCGTCCGACTCGGACGAGCTCGGCTCGGCTCGAGCCACGCAGCCACGGGTTCGTGCTCGTGCGTTTTCGGCTTTACACGAGGATGGCTGACGCAACGCTTAACAGAGCCTTCTTACCGACATGCTACGTTTGCATGCATTTCTCCCAGATGGGAACGTGGTGGGGGCCGAAAAATCCCACGTTCGGGAGCTTCTGGCTTGTTCTGACTGCGGTTGAGTAGGCGCTCCGCTTATATAACCCCTTTCCCGTAGTACCTCGGCACGGTTTCTCAGACATTTCTGCGAAAAATGCGAGAGCTCTGGGTGCAGTATGAGTATGCAGTCGCGCCATGTAACCATAACCGACCCATTGTCGGGAGCCCTGCGCGTTCGATTGTTTTGAACTGCACTTACTACAACTATGTTTGGTGTTATCATTGTTGTTCCCACGAGCAGCTACGGAAAAGGGCTCGTTCATCCTTGTAGAGCCCCGCATGCAAGGATAAGGCTACATACTCTGAGAGGTCGCTCGGTATCCCAGAATTACCGATTGAGACACCTCACCCAGGTGCCATTCAGCTTCTGGCAGGTTATTACGCCTCCGCTCAGGTGTCATTCCTTCGGGACCATCCCTGGACAATTGTCCGCGACTGCTTATTAATCATTGCAGCCATATTTAGCAGAAAAACTTGGTTCTGGGACCCTCTATCTGCAACCCGAGGACGCGTTCGGTGGCTTAGTCATAAGCCCTTCGGTTCGATTCCCATGGAATCAAAACCGAAACCGAATATATATATGACTCTGAGATACCAAGCGACCCCTCAGAGTATGCTGCGTTATCATTGCATGCGGCGCTCTACAAGGATGGGCAAACCCTCTTCCCTAGCTGCTAATGGGAACAACAATGAAAATATCAAAAATATTTGTAGTAAGTGCTGCTCAAAACAATCGAAATGCTGGAGTGCTATAATACCAGTTTGTCTCCTAAACGAGAACTTTACATTGCGCGACTGCATACTCTGTGGTGCAAGAAATGCCCAAAGCTCTCGCACTTCTCGCATCAACGTCTGCGGAACTGTGCCGAGGACCTCCGGATGAAGGGTTATGCAAGCGGATCGCCTACTTAACTGCAGCCAGAACAAGCCAGCAATAGAGAAATAGAGGCGACACTGAGACCAACCGCGCATAGGCATCCAATAGAGGAAGAGCGATGCTTCAGGACCTTTGGACCTCTGGACTATCAGTTGTAGTCTGCATAATGCAGGGAGAGCTTTGGTAGATTCAAACCGTAAAACGAAACAAAAGACTGAGCATAAGAGCAAAAGACGAATGCATCAACTCAGCACAAAGATAGGCTGGGCAACGTAGTACGCGTCCCGCATTCAGTGTGTGATTGAATAAATAACATCTGGCAGGAATTTCACCGCCAATATTCGATAATTTGCGCGCGAACTGTGGATCCGTTATCACACACTTAACAAGTCAGAGCTTTTGACCATCAGGCAGCATATTGTTGACAGAATACGCATACTATCTGATGCTAGGAGAAGTCCAGAGCGAAGACAGAGGTGGAAAAAACCAACAGTTTTTCTCTGACCCGTTTCGACTTTTCTAAGATTCTCCAGTTACTGTCGACCATTCCGCCCAAGCCAGAGAAGGTCGAAGCATTTTGAAGAGAAGTCTACGAAGTCCAGCATCCACTGAAAGAAGACTCGAAGAACATGAATAGCTTTAAGAAGCTGTGCAATGCCCTTCTGGTGAAAAAAGTTTCCTTCAACCCATCAGCGTCTGTCCCGCATTTTACGGGCCGAGAGCAGTTGCGTCGTAGAATTACTAGAGGAACGATAGCGAATTTGAAAAGTTTAAGCGTAATAACGGGTTGAATGAGCGCTAGAGGGAAGACGGATTGAACTCTAAGGGCAGAAATGAGTTAGACGCTTAAACTGTACCAAAAAAACCAACGCGTATGAACTGACTCAAAAGTGACTTCCTGCGGCAGTAGATTGCCTATAAACTATGATATTCTGTGTATTCACAAAATCAAAAATAGCATTCTCTTCTCAACAAATGAATTTTTTAAGATCACTCTCATTAGAATTTCTGACATCGTAGTTATTCTATCAAATAAAAATAAAATTAAGAAAGATGAAAATGGTTTACCACTAAAAACACGAATATGATCAAAAATGGATTGAAATTTTTTCTCACATTGAGTAATGCACTTTCATCACCTTTGAAGTTAAAATTCATTCCAAGATTCTCGGCTTTTGCGTATATATAGTGTACCCAGCACAGCACTACACTAGTGCGCTCCGATGACAGCAGTTACACTTGTGCATTCTATATCTCTAACAAATAACAAATAATCCTGGAAGACCGATGAATGGTAGTGCGGGTGAAAGCAAATAGCAGAATACCATAGCTAAAGGGTCTGCTTATTGAAAAGTGATAGCTCCTGCACGAAAAACCATTGGAAGTCAAAGTTTCTTCTTCCTCTTTTCAGAACGAGGCTGCACTTTATTACTGAGCAGACCCCCAGGGACACACCCTTTAGCTATGGTATCCTGCTATGTGCTCACACCCACACTACTATTCATCGGTCTTGAAGGATTATTTGTTATAAATCAATAGATTTCAAGATTGTCATTCCTAATTATAACTCGATTGCATTTGTTAAAATTTTCCAAGCAATTTAAGCCAAAATATAACTCTCTAATACGTAAATTACAAGAGATAGTACAGTCATCTTCAAATGCGTTTCACGTTAATTATTAATAATATATTGTAATTTCGTTTTCACATATATATGGTCAAAATATGAAAGCATCTACATGGTTTTTCACAAATTTTCTACATCGTTCAGTTTAAAGATGTCGACAAAAGGCCTCGGTTTTCATCTTTTTGCGAAGGATATTTTCTAAACCAATTTATGTACATAAACAAATTGGGACTTGTCTTAAGCGCAATAAAGTAAGCTTTATCATGGTATCAGCTGTATTTTCATGCGATATTTCATTTACGAGGAAATTACAAAAATGTACAGCTGTTTTGGAGGGGCCTTTGTAAAGTGAACGGATAGTAGGAGAGGAATTCTTCCATTTGCAACGATGTAAGCTGTACCCAGAACGATTCGGTTATGAAGACGAAAGAAATATACCTCTCTCCAAAAAGTTTATACCTCGTCGAACTTGGGTGAATTTTGACAGAATTAGAGAAATCGCTGGAATGGCGCGATGGGTCAGCGAGAAACTGTTGATTCTCCCTGACCCATCCCTCCCTATTCTGCATTCTCCTTCTTGCGTCAGATAACACCTGTATTTTGTCAACAATATGCTGCTTGATTGTCAGCAGCTTTGACTTGTCCAGTATTGGATGGTAGGTCCTTTATACTGGGTGTTTTTTTTAACTTGAGACATCGAAATATCTCAAAAAATACGCATCCTATGAAAAAATATCTGTTAGCAAAACTTTTTATTTTCGAGGAGAAAAAGCGACTTTAAAAACATTCACCCCACCCCACCCCGCCAGGAGGCAGGAGTCGGGGTAACTTTGTAATTTCTAATAGGAACCCTAATTTTTTATCACAGATTCAAATTCTCCTTTATGAAATACGTAAATTTTATTCAAAAAAAATATTGAAAATAAAAAGTTTTTATTACGGATATTTTTTTCATAGGATGCGTATTTTTTTAAATATTTCGATGTCTCAAGATAACCAAAAAAACCCCAGTATATGGGGCAGAATACGTCAAGTGTTCCCACCTAAGATACTTATTTTTTTATCGGGTTTAAACTCAGCCAAATTATTGTCTTATTGGACCTATATTGATTCTCGAAACCATAGGCCCATAAACCATAAACCGTAAACCGGTTGTTGATATACAGGGGCCTGAAGTTTTCACTTTTTCAGGTGCTTTTTCACCTGCAAGTTAGTATAACTTCTTGTAGGATTATCCGATTGGACCTTTATTATAATGGTTTGAGAAGCTTTTTTCATGTCATTTAAAACTATCATAACAATTTTTTTTCATAATGATTTTTTCTAAATCAAAATTAAAACAGATTTTTTGGAGAAAACCATATTTACATTTTTTCTTTTTTGAAAAATCGCTTCTTCACACTCTTTAAAGTCATGTAGAGCAAACATAGGGCTGAAAATATTTTCAGGGTCAAATTGAGATCTTTACGCTCGAGGGGACAACATTAAACTTACGGAGCGCGCAGGAACAAATACTGTTAGGTCTAGCTTGCCTCTTAGCTTACATTTAAGTATCTTGAGATGATTTTTTATGTGTATGCATATTATATAATCATAACGTGGTCGCCTTGAGCTAAGAAATCTCAATTTGACCATGAAATTATTTCCAGTACACTTTTTCTTCTACATAACTTCAAAGAGTGAAAAAAAAGCTATTTTCAAAAAAGAAAAAAAATGTTTTCAAATATGGTTCTTCCAAAAATTCAATTTAGGTTTATATTTTCAACAAATAAAAACATTCAGAATAAAAAAATGTGATAACAGTCTTAAAGTACATGATAAGAGCTTCCAAAACACTGTAATAAAATTCCAATCGGATAATCTTAAAAGAAGTGACACTAATGTGAAGGTGAAAAAGCACCTGAAAAAGTGAAAACTTCAGGCCCCTGTATGTTGACAACCGGTTGATAAATGAACCTATGGTTTGGCGAATAATTATAGGTCCACTAGGACTATGAATGAGCCAAGTTTCAACCCGATGAACAAAGCATTAATTTTAGGTGGGAACACTTGACGTATTCTGCCCCATATATAAAGCTGAATGTCACGCGGGAACGACGTATCTCTTCAGACATAATGCGGCCTGAGAGTACGTTACTACTATCTTTATCGTTCTTACTGCATTGGCTGCGAACCTGTTCTGCCGAGCGCTTCGAGGGAGATAGAGTCAATTGTCCAAAATGAGAAGTGCTAAATTTTCTGGAAGTGCGATTTTCGGACATCAGTTTCCATTGCACACTCGAGGCCTGACATTTTTCTCCAGGACTTTGAGAAACGAACTATATTCGCGATCGAATTCTCGGCTCCGGATGACTACTGCCAAGAAAAAGGAAAAGGAGGAGCGGTATCAAGACCTTAAAAGAGAGCTGCAACGACTGTACCCAAAATATTCGGTTAAACGAATTGTCCTTGTGATGGGTGCTCTCGCAGGTGCGAAAATATCACTGATTTTTAGCCTCAAAGCCATACTCGCATGCCAAAAACATGTCCAGGCATTTGCGAGATGGATGCAGCAAGCTGTCCTCCTTGGGTTGCTCCGTGTCCTCAAGACACACGAGGGCTTCGCCGGCTTAACGTTATGATTTTTTCGTGCCTTGTGGCCACCCGTCTTCGGTCATAAGACGTGGCCATAGGTGTGATTTACCGCGGTTCTACTGGGAGCCGGAGTCATTTTCATAAATATCAGTTGCCCCCGGTGAGATCCTGCGGTGGTAGTTGAACCTTTTCTTGATTATATATAATAAATTCTGATCAGGGGATTTCGGAGGGATTCTGGATGGATAGGGGGTTAAGGCAAGGGTATCCACTTAGCCCAACGCTTTTTTTGATTTTAATTGCGGATATGGAAAGTAAGCTGGAGGCCGGCGTGGTAGGAGGAGTCAGGATAGGAGGGGTTAGAATTTGGTCACTAGCGTATGCAGATGACATAGTGTTGCTGGCAAGCAGCGAGGAGGCCTTAAAGGAGACGATGAAGAGGTTGAGAAGATACCCGGATAAAAAGGGGTTAGAGCTGAATGCGAAAAAGTCCAATGTTATGGTGTTCAGAAAAGGAGGAGGAAGGGATAAGGGAAGGGAGTGGAAATGGAAGGGAAAGGAGGTGCAGGAGGTGAAAGAGTTCATGTACCTGGGCTTCGTGTTTCGAAGGAATTCGGGAGTGGATGGTCACATAAAAGAGAGAGTGAGGAGGGCAAATGTGGTGATGAGGCAGGTGTGGGGGTTGGGAAAGAAGCTATTCGCAGATGATTTTGGACGGAGAATGAAGCTGTTTGATTCGCTAGTGATGAGTGTGCTATTGTATGGGGTAGAGGTGTGGGGGTGGTAGGAACGCGAAGAGGTAAATAGAACGCAGGAGAGGTATGTAAAGTGGACCCTGGGGATGGCAAGGAACACGCCTAATTATGTTGTCAGGAGGGAGACGGGGAGAACGAGTGTAGGAATTCTAGCAGGGAGCCGGGCGTGTACATATGAGGAGAAATTTTTGGAAGAGGGGGAAAGTAGGCTGGTTAGGGAGTGTTGTTGGGAGAAGGAGAACAGGGGAGGGGGTGGGAAGATGGAGGCTGAGAGGGAAAGGTACTTTAGAATGAATGGACTGCAGATGAATGAAGTGAGAAGGATGTACGAGGAAGCAAGGCAGGTTCATGACTTGGTTAAGCAAAACGGCATGTAGAGAGAGAAGACAGAAGGGGAAAAGAGAATAAGAGAGTCAAGATTTAACGGGAACTATGTGTGAATTATGACAAGGGCAAGAGCGCAATATTTATGTGAGAAAGGAGAGAAAGGAAGTCAGGAGCTTATAGCGAGGATGAGGTGTGGGTGTATGGAGGGTTTCAATAGGTTCTGGCTCTCTCGAGAGAAGAGGATGTGTGAGCTGTGTGGAAAGGGGGATGCAAGAGTGGAGCACTGGTTGGAGGAGTGCGTGGAGGTGGAAAGAAGTGAGATAAGCATGGAGGCATTGTTGCATGAAAAGGGGGAAAGAAGAACAGTAGCATGGGTGAAGGGAGTGTTGGGTAAGATGAAGATGAAGAGACGGAAGGAGGAAGAGGAGTGGAGAAGGAAAGATTATAAATAGGAGAGAAAGTAGATGTAAGTAAGATGTAAATATTGTAAATAGTAGATAAGTAATAGGTATTAGCTGCGAAAACAGAGGTTGGCAAGCGAGGCAATGCGAAAAAGTAGGGACATGCGAGCGAGGCGAAGCGAGGAAGGCAAGGCGATAAGAGCGTGCTGCTTAGAGATAAGGAATGGATGGATGTTAGTTTTTAAGGGTTAGTTTTAAGAAAATTCTGTAATAATGGATGTGTAAGCAAGTCAATTTTTTAAGGCCAGCAGGCTGAAAAATAAACGTTTATCTATCTAATAAATTCTGATCACAAGTGATCTATCAGCAGAAACTACTGATGAGCCTACAAAGAAAACATGGACTCAAAAGGACAATTATGCTCGTACTACAATTAGTCTTTTGGTGGAAGATAGAGAACTTGTGCACATAGGGAATGCAAAAAGTGCAAAGGAAGCCTCAGGTGCATTGTAATATGATCATCAAAAGGCAACGTTATCGAGTAAAATATGTATGCTCAAGCCCAAGACGTTGTGCGAAGCAGTTTATCGAATGCATATGATGCATTGATTACAAGCTTGAAAAGCAGGTATGAACAGAATCTTACTCTGGAATTCGTTGAGGGAAAACTAATTGACAAGTACATGTGGAGAAAAATGCCCGGAAAGGCAGATGAAAGCAGCGAATCGGTGATGAAGGAATCTGCGAAAGGGAAAGAGACAAACGAATAAAGTTGCACCTGAAAGAAAAACTAAAACTTGAGAGGATTCATATTTTTCAGCTAAGGCATTTAAGGAAAATAGAGCCTTGACAGAAATTTACGAGGAAGCCTGCTTAGGAGGAAAGATGCTCAGGGATGAACAAGGTGCTTGGATTCTGTATTCAGGTGCAACTAGCCGCATGACGCATACATGTAAATTTTTACAGTTACAATTTGTTAGATGGCAAATTTTCAAGATTTCTGAAGTGCCTATTGGATACTAACAAGGTTTTAACAGTGGAAGTCGAAATTGTTTTGTATGTGACGCGTTTTAAATCGAATTTTCTTCCGGTGAAGAAATTACGAAAAGCTGGCCAAGTACCCTACTGAAAATCTGCGGCCGCATTTGCGCCCGCATTTTCGGGCACGTATAAGAAAAGCTAAATGCATACGGTCGGATCTAGAAGTGGAGTACGTGAATAAAGATTTGCAAGCTTATCTGAAGAAAGAAATCATCATGATCCGGTATACAACAGCGTATTCTCCAAAGAAGAATGAGGTTGCAGAAAGAAAAAGTAGTTTTTTTTCTGAAAATGGCGAGATGCATAATAATAATTGACACGAAAGGAAAGAAATATTACAGAGAAGTAGTAAATACATTAAATTATTTACAGAATGGACTGCCTTTGATGCCAGTAAATAAAACTCCATTTGATTTCTGGTACTCAAGAGTGCCTAGCGTGAAACAATTACACCTATTCGGTTTGAAGCATTTGTGCACGCTCCGGATGCTAAAAGGAAAAAAGCTTGATGAAAAAGCAAAAAAGGTCATTTTTGTGGGCTATTTCGAAGAAACGAAAGCATTGCGATTGCTCGATGAAGATACAAATAAAATTTAGAACAGTCGAGTCGAAATAAAAAGGATGAAGAGCAACAAGATCAAGAGCAGCAGAATCTACAAAATCAGATCGAACGATTTTAGTATCGACGCTCTGAAAGATCAAACAGAGGCTTGCCACCAGATAGATACATGGTATCCTTGAAATTAGCAAAGAGTGCTAAAGGATAACCTAGAAACAGAGAACAACCTCTAATAAGTGCTGATGAGGATCACTTGAAAAAGGCGATGGATGAAGAAATAGCTTCCTTACTGAGCAAGGATGCCTGCGAAAAGGTCCGTCCACTCAGCGCCGCCACCAAGATAAACTAAAAAATGGAAAACGCCATATGTTTTTTTTTTTTTTTTGTGCAAATTTCATGCTGAAAACAAAAATTTTTTGCTCTTCAAACTTCTGAGATAAGGGTGGCGGCACTAGCATGACATCCACTCAGCGTCACCACCTATGAAAACTGACTGAAAATTATTATAATGAAACAAACAATTAGAGTAGTTTTTTTTGCTTTTTTTTTTGCTCTCCAAAAACATGACACTAGTTCCAAAAAAATATCCCCTCAGTCATACATACCCGTGTCATACATAATATGTGTTCCAAAAAACTAACCCTAAGTCATACATACCTACCCCTCGTGACCAAAAATGTCCTGAAAGTGTGAAAACAATATTAAACAACGTGAAGATGATTCAGAACCTGAAAATATAAAAACAAGTTCAAACAATATAAAGATGAGTCAGACCTTTGAATTGACTAATTCCTTGTTGGAAATTTATGTATTCTATAATTTACCCCGTAAGTATTGATTAACATATGAGTCGAATTTAATCAAATTTAAAAATAACTGTACAATCTACTGAAGTTTGAGTGCCCTAGAAGATACTTTTCATCACCAGTGTGTACATCAATACAGGTAAGAATTTTTCATATACTATATTTAGCTGCAAATATTTACTCAAATAATAAAACTATCGTTAATTATTATATTGAAGTTGAAACAGAATTTAAACTCCGAGAGTTTCAGATTATTGAGATACTCCAATAATAGATTCCTGATTTTTTAGCTCAAAAAAATTAAAGTATCGGAATTCATAAGTAAAAAATTTTTAATTTCTGAAAAAAGATCTTTCTCCTTCTCTCTGGTGGGAATCGAACCTCACGTCTTCCGATTGCTGGTCGGGTGCTCTAACCTCTAAGCTACTAGAGAGATCGAAGGCAGATACTTTTTTCAGATATACGCTTTTCATAGCAAGGAGTTATGTTTTGAATGCAAGTTAAATTAGAAGGAATCTGTATTATCATAGAAAACATAAAAAACGTATATCTGAAAAAAATATCTGCCTTCGATCTCTATAGTAGCTTAGTGGTTAAAGCACCCGGCCGGCAATCAGAAGTCGTGAGGTTCGGTTACCACCGGAGCGAAGGTGAAACATATTTTTTTTCTTAATTAAACATTTCTTAGTAGATAGGTCGGGATTCCCGTTACCGAAATGTTACCGACATGGTTCTGTTCCATGTTAAAAAAACGTGGTTCAAGTTAAATTTAAAAGTTTCGAGATTGACATAGGTGGTATTTAAATTAATAAATTAATTATGACGTAATATCCGCTTCTACATTTCAGAGGATATGATAATTGCAATGAAATGTTGTTTTTCAAATTCATGAATCATTTTTCTAAGAAGCAAGTTTAAATTTTCAATAACAAATTCCTTAGCGGCTCACCCTATGATATTTGCCGACAAACGAATTGTTAACGTTATATATTTTTCATAGAATTGGGCAACAAACATGAGTGTAACGTTGCTCGATCTTCAATAAATACATTTCAGAAGTATAATGTGTCACTCATATGATGTCATCTCTTTGATATTTTGTTAATAACAAATCCCTTGGCAGTATTGCCTCTAATGTTGCCGACAAATGAATGTTTTGAACATTTTATAACTATGTCATAAGTATAGGAGCCTGTCTTTGACGTTTCAAATAGCACGTTTGGTTTAAACAGTTCCTGAAATTACAATCTCAAGTTTCTATAGCTGGATGCAAAGAAGCGTGGAACAGCGACATGAGCGTAAATTATGAGTATTGCAATTTGGCGTCGCGGTGTCTAGCCTGAACTCCAGATAAGAAACTTTCAACTATGGTCATCTGTGACGGCGTGGGGGTTTCACAATAGAATTTATCTATTGATTAACAATCACTTATGATTTTCCACTTAAACCAATCACTTAATCCACAATATTGGTTAATTACTAAATTCCGGGGGTTTGGGCTCCGTAGAACGAACACGCGGAATGGATTTTCAATAGTTTATTTTTAAGACACGGTCGGAGTAGAACTGTCGCCCCGAGCCTAGGCGTTACAAGCAGAGGGCTCGCTTAAGGTCTAGTTTAAGGGTAGTGGTGGGACAAAGGCCCATTTAAAATAGTTTAAAGGCGGTGAGGCAGATGCTCGTCTCACACCCCCCTTAGTAGATTGTTTTTACCCCGAAAAACATTAATTTTTTGGACGAGTGCGTAGCTTAACCTCTCGCGCGCTTATTGTATTTAAAGGTTCAATCTCAGCGGAATCTGTGGATGCTGTTGTATAAGTTACGGTTTGAGGCACATTTGACGTGGTGACATTATTATTCACGCAGAACATATGTATGCAAATTTTTGGTAGGCAACCTCTAATTAATTTTAGGATGCCGCATTTGTATAAAGCAAACAGTAAAACTAACGCAATGCAGGCCTAACCTAAGTATGCTAAGATATCGGTTATTTTTTCGGTCCAATTCCTTGTTCGACGTGCATTTTTTATTTTAGTTAGAGCATTTTCAATATCGTCTAGTGTTTGGCTGGCTTCTCTAATATTTTCGGATTTTACGTATTTTTGGAGAGGTATGAGTCTCTCTTTTAACAAGTCAAGATCGTTTTTGTCGTACGGTAGTACAATATCCTTAGTATATTTTATTTCCTTATATTCGCTCTTTAAGGGACTAATTTTCATGATCGTACCTTCGGTGCTGATAATACAACTTTCGATACTAGTTATTTTTTGCGATGATACTAAATTAACGTGCTCATCAGAAGTTTCGCAAAGTACATGTAGAGTTGTTGGTTCTCGGGAATGACAATATACGAATTCTCTTGCTCTAACTGTATAAACACAATTTCGTTGATCCTAAACGGGGAGAACTGGCAGTATTCTTGACTAAGTTTTTTCTATACTACTTCTAATTATTAAATTCTCACAGGAATTGGTTTCTGAAATTAAGTGTATCGGTTGCAATCTCTTACATATGTAAATCTTGTTCAGTCTTTTACAATTATTGATAGTCTGCTCGTCACTTGGTACATATAACGTCCTCTGATCATTAAGTAGGATATAATCATGTTCGGGAATTACTGCTAGGAATGTACTCTGGATTTTTTTTGGTATAGGGATCAGATGGTGGATTTGGTAATTTTCGGTTTCAAGTTGGGGAACTTCAATCGAGTACAATAATCGTTTGTTTATTATGCTTATACTGACTTGAGAAATATCTAAAATGTTCTGGAAATTCTCTTCTTTGAGAGGTATCTGATATTTTATATTGTTGTGTTGTTCAAAATCGTGTAGACTATTTAGAAATGTCCCGGGAGTCAATATCTGGTGATGTATGATACCATGCTTCCCATCATTTATTGAATCGATGAGAAGGTTAATGTCAGCGCTTAGCTCTTGCAATGATAATGGGCAAATGGTTATTTGATTATTCATAATTATACTTCAAGTATTAGTTTTTGTTTGATTAATTATTTTATTTAAGCGTTCTACGTTTGTTTTACTGTACAAGCTGAGTACCTGAATGTCGTGGGAAGCTGAATTTAGAATTGTTTTAATAATTCTGGTCTGATTAGATATGCTTATAGCGAGTACTCTGTTATCTGCGTAAAGTTTATCTAATTCGTTGTTGATATATTCCAAATCTTCTTCCTCTAAGGCACCAAATAGACTTTTAGAGATACTACCAACAAAATTGAAGAGTCCTCTTTTGATGCGGCGTGTTTCTAAGAGCTGGTTCAGGATCCTTTTATTAACGCCAAGACGATCGATTTGAATTTTCAGTATCTTCAGTTCAAACTGCTCAACACAGGCTTGACACATCTGATTGGCATTTTGATAGGCGTTATCGAGGTCGGTCAAACGTTGCTCAATTTGCGAGGGATCGACAGAAACGACTAAATGCCAGGTGTTATGATATAGTTTGGCGGGACCAATATCTTCTGCGTAAACGGTGGTATTGTCAAGTGGTGTAAATATTACCTTTCCAAAAGCGGACAGAATGAGCAGCAGCATTATCATCAATCTGCAAATCAGTAGTAAAATGATTTTAATTGATTGGCGTGAACCTGCACTCTTCCATTGTCCAGAAGAATTGTATAATTATTGTTGTTTCCAATTTCTACTATTGTGGCGGGGCCTAGCCAATCCGCATCTAACTTTGATGTTTTTCGATTATTAAAAGTTAGGACATATCTCCGATATCGAATATGGTTTGAGGGATAACTATGTGTTTATCTTGAATCTCCTTGTATTTTTGCTTTTGTTTCTCTATTTTTTGTTTAGCTTTGCTGATGTATTTCTCGTGCCGTTCCCTCCATAGCGAGACTAACTCCGAGTATTTTAAACTGGTTGTAGTTGCTAACACGGAGGGGATGTTAGCCTTACGTCCGAACGTTAGTTCGAACGGTGTAAATCCCGTCCCCTCATGTGTTGACGTGTTATAGCCCATGGTTATTAACTTTAAATTTTCGTCCCAATCATTCTGATTTTCTTCCATTGCGGTTTTTATAAGATCTTTTACTACTGCATGCGCTTTTTCCAAACTGCCGTTACTCTGCGGGTGAAAGGTACTAGTTTTTATACTCTTGATTTTAAAGAGGTTTTCAAAATTCAACATTAGTTCCGAGACAAAATTACTACCCTGGTCAGTAAGTATGTGTTTTGGCGAAGCGAAGATGTAAATATAATGATCCAGGAGTTCTGTGATAATTGACCCAGATGTCGTGTCTTCCAGAGGTATGAGCATGAGATATTTTGTCAACTGGTCCTGCAATGATAAGATGTATTGATGGTGTTTTTGCGTGATGGGTAACGGGCCAAAAATATCCAAGGCTATCTTTTCATTGGCATCTTTTTACGTAGTTGATAATATCCTGTTCCATGTTATTCCACGTACCCAATTCTCTAGCTCGCTGTATCGACTTATTTTCTCCAAAGTGTTGTGCAGCCGTGATCCCATGACACTCGCGAATTATTGCTTATCTTTCTTCATTAGTTAGCTCTCCGGTAGCATTCTCGCAGAAGAGGAATTGTTGTTCGAGTCTTTCGCTTCTGAGAAAGTGTATCATTATTTTCAATTTCACCTTTTCTATAGGAGTTATGAGAGGATCTATGGCGTGTAAACGTACTCTCGTTAATTTGCGGTTTTGCACATTTGACTTTTTTCGTCAAGGAGAGTTAGCCACTTGATCTCGTCAAAGGGAGGTAGAAGAATGTAATCTTGTTGCGATGATTGCGGTGGTATTCTGCTTTGATTCTTATAAAGTTTTACCCATAATTTACCTTCAGCGTTCGCTTTAAAAATTGTATTATTGTCTGTTTTATTCTTCTGCCAATTAATATATCTCTCGTGAAGTAAGATGTTCAGTTCTTCATCAACCGCATTCATAATTGGTGGTTCAATGCTGACGTGTGAACCTGCAGGACTATTTGGTTCCACAGATAGGTCTATGGGTTCGCTGTCGCTTGAACTATCATCAGTTGTTCCGGCGTTCGTTGCGAATTGGTAGCACTCTGGACAAAGGATCAGCTGCTTTATTATCTTTCCCTTTGCAGTACTCAATCACATAGTCATATTCCTCGAGCTTATGTCTCCACCTGAGTAGTTTCGAGGAAGGATCTTTTGAACTTGCGTCCATACAAGTACTGTCTCAGGCGCTTTACTGCCCATACAATGGCTAACAGTTCTTTTTCAGTAGTACTGTAATTTTCTTCAGCTTTATTAAGTACCCTGGAGATGTAACAGACTGGGTGTCCATCTTGTGACAAAACTGCACCTAGACCCTTATTCGAAGCATCCGTAGTTAATGTAAACTCTTTTTTATAATCAGGATACCGCAAGACGGGAGAGGAATATAATTCTTTTTTCAGAATCTGGTAGGCTTTTTCACAGTCTTGCGTCCAAGTAAAGTTTACATTGCTTTTTGTTAGTTCCGTTAGGGGCTTGGCCTTGCTGGAAAAATCTTTAATGAACTTCCGATAATAACCGGCAAGTCCCAAAAAGGATTTTATTTCGGTGGGGTTACTGGGTGCCTTGAAATTCGTGACAGCCTCGAGTTTCTTGGGATTAGGTTTAACTCCATCTTTGGTGATGACGTCTCCCAAGTACTCAAGTTCAGGTCTTAAGTACTCACATTTATCGGGCTGCAGTCTGAGTCCAGTCTGTCTCAGCCTTTCAAAGATGGTGACCAAGTTCTAATTATGTTCCTGTAATGTGGATCCAAAAACCACAATATCATCGAGGTACACGAAACAGACTTTGCCAATTAATCCTTTGAATGCAGTATCCATCATGCGTTGGAAGGTGGCAGGGGCATTCTTCAACCCAAATGGCATACGTTCAAATTCGAAGTGTCCTTCTGACGTGGAGAAAGCTGTGTATTTCTTCGAATTTTCTTCCATGGGTATCTGGTGGAATCCGGATGTCGTTCAGCTTGTGGAAGTCCACTACAATTCTCCACTTTTTCTTACCTGAAGCATCACTTTTTTTTGGTACAACCCATAATGGAGAATCGTACGGTGAATCGGAATCCCTTATTACATTCTTGGTGTACATTTCCTCAACTTGAGTATTTATTTCCTCCTTATGACACTCCGGGATTCTGTAGGACCTGTTGTTGATGATCTTTTCATCTTTTATAACAATTTTATGTGCGGCTAAGTTTGTACATGGCACTGGATCTCCTGGAAGCGAAAAAACATCGTCATAATGTACAATAATTTTTTCTATCGAGACTCTGTGATCTTCTTCGACGTGGGAGAGTCTGGAATTTTCCCGTGGTAGTGAAATTCGTTTGCAGTACTCTTCTGACGTTACGCATTGAATTCTCTCCTTTGGTTCCTGAATCTTGATGTAATTATATTTGATTTCGCTTGTTGGTATTACTATAGTTTTATCGGAACGATTCGCAATAGGTACTTGAATTTGTCCTTCCGTGATTCGCTAGATCGAAGCCGGCAAGTAGGGATTTTCTTCTATAATCACGTGTCCATTTTTCTTAATGGTATCACTTGTTACAATTTTTACACTGGATTCAGGGATAAATATGCCATTGTCAATCAGATCATGATTTTGCCCATTTAGTTCTAAATTCCTGTTGGATAGATTAAAATCATATTTGTATAGGAACGGTATTCCGATTATTCCGTCTTCAGGTATAGGAAATTCCTCAGGCACTATATAAAAAAGATGGCCTTCATCAAGGTATTTACAATTAATTACCCGTGTAGATAAATGCCTGTCGTTGCCCATGTAAAATTCTTTATTGCAATTTTCGGTGGGATGTTTCAGGTGCAAAAGATTTCCTTTAATCAAATTAATCGATGATCCGCTGTCGATTAATAATTTTCCCTCTCGTCGTAATCCGTGTAAGTCTGCTTGTATTGAAAACAGTCGTCCGGATATGGCTGATACTCGATCTCGCAGGCCTGCATCTCTTCCTCCTGTTGAGTTTCCTGGTAATCTTTTTCCTCTTCTGCTTCTTTTTCGTACGTGCAGTTCACTCTCTGTGGTGGGCGATTGAGGTTTTTGTCTGACTGAAAATTTTTCTTCCGGTAACACTGGTTTTCGGTGTGACCGGGTGACTTACAAAAGCTACACAGTACTTTCATTCTATCTGCAAGTGGCATAGACTGGTTTGGGGGTTTATTGTTCGAGATACCGGTCGTCTGAGGAAAAGATTCCAACGGCGCATGTTGAGGGAGTCTCCTACCCGCCGGAGGTATAGTGGCTTTTCTAGACTGTTGCTTTTCTCTAAACCATACTTCTGCTTCGAGGGCTTCCTGCTGTGCCTCGTTTAGGCTCGTGGGTTTTAAGGGTCGGACTTGGATTCCTATTTCTTCCCGTAGATTCATGATATATTTTTTTATAGCCGATTTTTCCTCGATTTTCAACGCTAGTTTTCTTTCCGTGGCATTCGAGTGTTCTGCTTGTAGGGCATATTGCAATTCATTTAGGTGTTGCCGAAATCTCTGATTATAGCCCTGCACGTTTTTGGTAGCTTGTTGTCTGACATTATCTTATTTTGATCGAGCTAAATCGACGGAGCTATTGGTGCCTAAATTGTGTCTTAAAGCTTCGAACACTTCATCATAATTACTAATGTGCGTGAATCGCCCTTTTTGCATTTTCTATTATCTTTCTGCGATAATAAAATCGAGCAATAAATTGGGTTGATTACATCGCTTTTGGGCTCTTTTTACACTTTTAATGAAATCTTCTACGCCATTATCGTCGCGCCCTTTTAAGGGCTCTATAGTCCTGATTATGTCCTTATCAGGCGTCGACCCATTTTCTGGATCTTGGACAATGCGACTATCTAACGGAATGTGTTCACGCGTTGGTCTTGTGAAGGGCGTCGAACGGACCTGTGTGCTGCTTTCCGGGTTTTGGGTGACGCGATTGTCTGTCGAAGTCTGTTCGCGTGGTGGTCTCGTGAGGGACAACGGATGGACCTGTCTTTGTTCGTGTGGCGGAGGGGACCCTGCGTTTGGCTGCTGTGCAGGAAGGGAAGGCGAAGTGTTTTCTGAGGGAGAATGCGGAGGAATGTGCCGTGACGAATCCCTATGCCTATCCTCGTCGTGCGACTCGTCTTCGGTTTTCAGCATATTGCTGTGCTTCGCAAGTTTTTCTATATCATCTACTCTCTTTCTATTTTCATTGTCCAGAAGTAGAAGTTTTTCTTTCATAATTGACTGGTTTTGATTCATAACCGACTGGTTTCGTTCGACTATCTCAAGTTTTTCCAAAATTTTATTAAGGATTTCGGATGGAGGGAGTTGCTCGGCATTTGTAGGATTGATAGGATCAGCCATTGTAGGGATATTAATAGAAGGGTTGTCACTTAAATGGTCTTCCGAATCGTTACCGCTCTCCTCCGTAGAGTATGACATTTGACTACGATATGTTTTAAAATCTAGCCGGACTATAAAATTTGATCTAATTTGGCAATTCAAATAAACCTGTGTATAAAGTACAGAGACGCGCGTGGACCGAAAAATATTACTTCCTCGCCGAGTCGTGGATCACACTTAGTATTACGAAGAAAAAGATACTTCAAATTGAATATTCTTAATCTATTTCGATATTACTTACAGTAATTGCATTTTGTAGGTTTTCGGCGGTGGTCTTTGTGTTGTACAGCTAAGTGGTCGTGAGCGTTGGTGTCGGCGTGTAGACAGCAATTCCAATCGGTGCTAGCTTGGCTAGGTGACGTCTCCCCTTTCGAGGACTCTGGACCTCAGGACTACCTCCTAGAGTTACTTCGTTCACCCTAATCGTTGGTTTGCCCTTGTGTCTATTCGCGGTCAAATTAAAATTTGATGGCGAATATGTGGCCAAACGGAGAATTTAAGCAATATTACTTTATTTTATTCTTTTACGGCCGTTTTTAATTTCTGGAAGCTTGGACTTCTTGAAGTTCCAGGGCTTCTTTTGATCCCAACACAGATCTCGTAAGGTCAGTGGGATCCTGGCAGGATCGCCACAAATGTGACGGCGTGGGGGTTTCACAATAGAATTTATCTATTGATTAACAATCACTTATGATTTTCCACTCAAACCAATCACTTAATCCACAATATTGGTTAATCACTAAATTCCGGGGGTTTGGGCTCCGTAGAACGAACACGTGGAATAGAGTTTCAATAGTTTATTTTCAAGACACGGTCGGAGTAGAACTGTCGCCCCGAGCCTAGGCGTTACAAGCAGAGGGCTCGCTTAAGGTCTAGTTTAAGGGTAGTGGTGGGACAAAGGCCCATTTAAAATAGTTTAAAGGCGGTGAGGCAGATGCCCGTCTCACACATCGACCATCTTAGACTCCAGCTATAGTCTATACATTCAAGCGAGTCGGCAGACAAATTGAAAGCAATATAATAATATAGAGTACAACCTAAGTTTAGTGTACAATTAGCTACTATTCAGTGTGTAGCATTCAGTAGAAAAATTTACTGAAATATTTAGTGCAATTTACCAAGTATTTGGTGTTCGACTTTCAAACTTAAAAATTATTCAGTGAGCATATGTTTAAAAATATTTTGCAAATGAATTCAGAGCAGTGTAAGAGACTTATTAAAATGATGGAAGAGGCCTACGACGTTTTGGAATAAAATGCCACATTTAGAGAAATTGATTTTTGTATCCAAGGTGGAATCCAAAACATACGGCTGTTGAATAAACTCCTGAGAAGAGGATAAGACATTTCTTTAGGTCAAAAAAATAAAATTTAATCTCTGATTACGATTTTAAAATCCAGAAACCGGAAATTCAAGAAGTTACGAAGAAGAGGAGCTGAAGCTGTGGACAAACAAAATATCAAGTGGGAAGACATGGAGACTGCCTTGAGGAGTCGCATTAGAACAGGTTTAATAATAAATTTAACTCATAAGAATTTAAATAGCTTTTTAGATGATGCAAACAAAATGATCATTGCACGAAAGAAAAATACTCTCAAAATTATCGGGGGTTCAAAAGTCAATGTTATTTTAGCTGCTAAATTCAGTGCATTAGAAGAAGGTAGGGAAATAGAAACTATTCTTGAGTTGACAGATATTGGTGAATGGTTTGAGATTAAAGTAAGAGAGAAAATATTATATAAAGTTGAAGAGTTTCAACAAACAAAGTCTAATTGGAAATTAAAAGAAATTATGAATTTAGATGTGAATTTCAATAAATATACACCACTTTTGGTTGCTGGTTTGTCAACTTATATACGATTACCAAAATTTGTAAGAGATAAAAGAGCAGTTGTAAATGTAGAGAATACTGATGTTTTTTATTTTCTCTGGTCGCTTATGGCAGTTCTGTACCCTGCTAAAAGAAATTCTAACCGTACTAGTTCTTATCCTCATTTCGATACTGAACTCAAATATGATGGAATACAATTTCCTATTAGTTTACATGATATACCGAAATTTGAGAAATTAAATAATTTAAGTATACAAGTTTATAAAATAGAGTCTTATGAAAATAGTAAGAAAGAGGAAATTGTTCCGCTGTATTTAAGTCACCTTAAATCAGACAAGCCCCCAATTCTTCTCCTTATGATTGAAAATACAGAACTTGATTTAGATGAGGAAGATGATGATATTTTTGAAAATAATCGAATTTATCACTTTGCATGGATTAAAAATCTATCCCGATTGATAAAATCACAATTCACGAAGGATCATTGTCGCACTTGGTTCTATGATCGATGTTTGTGTCATTTTTAATTTGAAAAATCTTTGAATAATCATAAAATTGACTGCGAGAATATGAATAAATGCAGGGTAATACTAACATCTGAAAAGAATAACATATTGAAATTTAAAAACTATAGATTTGAGGAAAAAGCCCCTGTGGTAATTTATGCTAATATAGAATGTTTGTTAGAAAAAAATTCAGATGTACAATCCACCAATTACCAAAAACATGTCCCAACAAGTGTAGCTTTTTATAAATATTGCAATGTTGATGATTCTCTGTCTAAACTTGAAGTTTATAGAGGAGAATACTGTATAAATTGGTTTATGAAAGAATTAAAACGTGTTTTAGAGGAAGTATATTTACTTCTAAAAAATATGATCCCAATGGAGCGTTTAACATTGCAACAAGAGCATGAATTTAAAAGGGCAAAAAAATGTTGCATTTGTAAAAAGCATTTTGCAAATGATGACATTAATCATCGCGATCACAATTATTTCACAGGTAAATACCGCGGTCCAAGTCATGAACCTTGTAATATTAACTATAAAGACTCTCATGTGATTCCTGTAATTTTTCATAACTTATCAGGATATGGTGCCCATTTTTTAATTAAAGACTTAGCTACAAGTTTTAAAGGTAGCATTCAATTATTACCTATAAACAAAGAGAAATACATATCTTTTACAAAACAAGTAGAAGGCACAAATGTAAAGCTTCGATTTATTTATGATGAATTTAATTTATTAACAAGAAAAGTTGTTTTTCCTTATGATTATATTGGTAGTTAGGTAAAACTGCAGGAAAGACAATTGCCAATTAAAAAGGCTTTTCATTCAAAATTAAACGATTCAAATACTATCAAATTCAAATCTTTATTTAAAAACTGATGTTTTACTTTTGGCTGATATTTTTCAAAATTTTAGATAAACATGTTTTTCAACGTACAATTTAGATCCATTACACTATTACACAGCACCGGGATTTGCTTTCGATGCAATGTTAAAACATACAAGTATTGAACTCGATTTATTCTTAGATGCTGAAATGCTGTTATTTATTGAAAAAGGTATTCGAGGTGGGGTTTCCCAATGCTCAAATAGATATGCGAAGGCAAATAATAGATTTATGAGATTAAATTTCAATCAATGAACCAGAGTCTTACGTAATATACTTTTATATTAATAACCAAGACGGTGCCGCTATGAGCGAGTACTGACCATACAAAGATTTTAAATGGTTTGAAAATTACGATAATGTACCAAACTTTTTCAATATTCCTGACGATTCACCTAAAGGTTACATCTTAGAGGTAGATTTAGAATATTCAGAAGAGCTTTATGATTTACATCAAGACTTACCTTCATACCCAGAACATTTCATACCTTCCATCTGAAAATGCACAATTCCAAAATTAGTACCAAATTTGCTAACAAAGAAAAATTATATAGTTCATTACAGAAATTTGAAAAAATATTCATCCTTGGGAATGAAGCTAACTAAACTCCATAGAGTATTACAACTTAAACAGAAAACATGGTTAGAAGATTACATTGATCTAAATACAGACTATAGGAAAAAGTCAGTAAATGAGTTTGAGAAAAACTTTTATAAATTAATGAATAATTCAGTTTTTGTTAAAAATATGGAGAATGTTAGAAAGCATGAAGATGTAAGGCTTCCCAGGTGCGGAATTTGGCCGATTGAGGTGTTTTCAAGCTGCCATAGTCTCAACGACGTTGGCGACCGACGTCGGCGGTGGGCGAAAAGCCGTCTGTCGGCCCATTTCTGGCTCAACGTTGGGCGGACGATCGGATAAACCATGGCAGATTGGTCGGTACGACCGAAAGAATGCGGTTGGTCCAACTCTGGATACAGCAGTCGGTTAGCCACAAGTCACCATGATGCACCCGACGGTCGGTCAAACCTTGGCCCAAATATGGGCCGACCGTCAGATAAACGCTGGTTCATTGTTTAAAAAACCCGTGAAAGTACGGTCGGCCCGACTCTGGACAAGAGATGACCCGAACGTCGGCATAACATTGGCTTGTACAAGTCACCATGATGCACCCGACGGTCGGTCAAACCTTGGCCCAAATATGGGCCGACAGTCGGATAAACGCTGGTTTATTGTTTAAAAAAACCGTGAAAGTACGGTCAGTCCGACTCTGGACAATAGATGGCCCGACCGTCGACATAACGTTGGTTTGAATTATTTATTAAAATATTATATAATTTATATTCATATTATATATGTTGCATAATAATACAAAAAATAATGAGAAAAAACAGTTAACAAATTGTTTTTTAACTACTTTGAGCTGTAGCTTATGAGGATGGTTTTTTCATTGACTTTCAATTCTTCAGGTATAGAGTAATGGGTAAGACTCTCGACTTCTAGGCGATAGATTCAGGTATAGGTGTAGGTTCGAAACCCCGTAGCGTTAGAAATTTTATTTGTAATATAATTTAAAAAAATGTAATATATGTATTCAATCTAAGAAGGACCATTAACATTTATAGTCAAAATACTCGCAATCAATTATTATTTATTTTTTGAATACCAATTTTGTGTATTTCCACCTGTGTAGTACGAACCTTCAAAATCAAAGTTGGCCCCACATTGTTGTCCAGGGTTGGGCCGACATCATCTTAATAGATGGCCCATATATGGTACCAAATATCGGGCCGACTTTGAGAAGCCAAAGGCGGTTGACCGTTATCATTTAGCTGGTTGGCCCGACCAGTGGCGCACAAAGTTGGACCGACCATCCGACGGTTGGCCCGATCGTGGGCCGACGGTCAATTCGCACCTGGGTTGTAACCAAATGGGAGGGGCGGTCTGGTTGCGAAAAATTCAATCACAAGGCCAAATTTCCATAGCCTCACCATATTCGGTGAAGACATGGTAATCGTTGAAATGAATAAAACAAAAATTAATTTTAATAAACCAATTTATACAGGATTTACAGGTCTTGACGTATCAAAAATAATGATTCATGATTTTCATTATATGCAATTATATTCAAAACAAGTTTGGTAACAATGCAAAATTACTGTATAAAGACACAGACAGCCTAATATATCAATTCACAGTTCCCAACGTCTACGATTATATTAAAAAAGATTCGCACAAATTCTACACATCAGACTATTCACCATATAATGTTTACGGTATACTTCTTCTAAACAAAAAAGTATTGGGTTTGATGCAGGATGAAATTAATGGAAAAATAATTACTGAATTTATTGGTTTGCGATCCAAATTATATGCCTATAAAGTTTTAGGTGAAGATGGGGGGGGGGGGGAGCAAAAGGGATTAAAGAGTCAACTTTAAGAACAATAACATTCGACGATTATAAGCAGACTCTAATTTCTTGCCAAAACCTGGTTCGGACTCAACATTTAATCCGAAGTCGAAAGCATGAAGTACACTCGATTAAACAAGATAAGATTGCTCTCGGCTGGCATGATGATAAGCGAGTGCTGATTCCTGGTTCGACAGATACTCTCCCATGGGGGTATAAAAATAGAGTGCCTGAGCTCATGGATGTCGACAATGATGATAATAATGTACTGTTATTTTAAAATAGAATTTTTATGCAAATGAATGAATGAATGAATGAAGTTTGTAAGCTTCAGTGAATACTATTATAAGGTACGAATGAATAATATGAACTATTGACTGAACTACGAACTATTGTATTTATTACTGTACAAAATATTTTTTATATCAATTATGAAGAGAAAAAGTTCTGAGTTTCAATAAATAAAAAGTTAAATATATTCACTGTTTTATTTAATAACCTAAAAAACATTAAGATATATAAAATGAGTTATGAATAAAAAACAGCTTTTTATATTCGAATGTATGTAATTTTATTTATTTATGAAAAAAGTACATTTTTTAAACTTAAATACTAACTTAAAACTGAAAAAGTTGAAAAATACTATTATTTCATATACCTGATTGTTAATTATCTCGAGATAACCAATTTTCCCATAAAGTAATATTTTGAAGTGCATAATAAAATTTTGTTGTGCTTGAATGACGTGGGCATACATTAGCAGATGACTCATCACATCATATTTTCAATGAAGGACATTCCATATCATGCATGTCAATAATTTGCGTTGATTTCTGAGTAACAAACTTTTTAAACAAATTTTTCTATTCCAAGCCTTCCACATAAATTTTACTAGCATCTTCAAAAATAGTTTCCAAGATTTCTTTTACAAACGTATAAGGTACATCGCCAGTATTCCACGGCAGGCCATGAAAATTATATTGCAACCATCGATTCATGCATCTATGCTTTGATGGGATGCAGCTCCATTCGCAAGGAGGTTGAAACAAAACAGAAAAAGGTTCCGCATCATCATTGATTAAAACTATAGCTAATTCTTTCAATATAAATTCATCAACTGGACACCTAAAGCCCTGCACATCCATCACGTATTCCATTGCGTAAGCAACTAAAGTGATTCAATCTGCTTACAATATTTTTATACCAACTTTTTCACCGCACCACTTATTGGATCATATTCAATTTCACGATCATGTAAGATGAGCCAATATGCTGATGTTTGAGCGGGAAAATTTTCACTACTTTCAAATTCCAAACGAACGTCAAAAGGTCCATATTTCAATGATTCATTTTGTTTCGAACAATCAATAACAACTAGAGGCGCATACTTTATAAATTCTCCTTTCGACAACAATGGTTGTGGTTCTTTACCATAGCAATCAGCTTGAAAGTTTGTACACATTTCATAAAGTAGAGCATACTGATTTTTGCTAATATTGAGATTCAAATTACCATAAGGATAACTCAGATTATTTAAAAATAGTTTCACATTAGTTAGGTTGCAAAGATCAAACTGGCTAGATTTGTTATGAGCATTGTTTTTTATGGTTGTTTGAAAACCTAATACAACAAATCTCGGTTTCTCCAATTATGTTGATATTTTTACAGTCCAAACATGGTTTGAAGTCGTTGGAAGTTTGGTAAAAACCATTCTATTTTATTAATTTTCTATTTTATACAGCTCATTGGGATCTGTTTGCAAGATCGGATTTGCATCACTTTTTGAACTTGTCAAAATAAGTTTATGTTTAGCATTAACAATGATTTTGTGATAAACTTCAGCAAAACCAAATACCATACTGAGAGGTATGGATATATCAAAATAACCAATAGCATTAGTTAATGATTTTGCATCATTATTAATTTCAATCTAACCAGTATTCTCTAAGTAATGTGATTATCCAGGATTTAAAGATATATCATTTTTCATAAGGCTAGTGAGACCAACATTTTTATTTCTATCAATTTCAATAGCACTGATTCCATATCTTGCTTCTTTAAACAAATGACAGATAGCGTTACAAACTAAAACTGTATTGGCCACTGGAGTTCCATCAGTGTTTACCAGTCTTCCCTGCACGTGAAGTGAGCTCTAGCTAGGTAGAAGACAATAATCTTGATTTTGCACAGAAATTCGAATTTCCTGACTATTATTGAAGGTTGATGAGGTATATGGCTGATGTGCATATATTTCATAATGAGCGATAGATTCATTGAAAATTATGGGAGTTTCAATGTTTAAAATTTCCTCTTCCATGACAAGCAATTAAACATCGATACACAAAAATACAGAGTCAAGCACAAAAAATCTTGAATATTTTTATTCTCTTCTTTTTGCGACTAGTGTAACCTTGAGGCCCACCCTTGTCAGAAGCAGCACGGTTTGAGGTGTTAACCCTTTGACATCTCGTTGTCGGCTGATGCGCTTGCGGCATGGTAATAAAGTATTATAGCTGAAGCCAAACTTTTTATTGAAAACAATACCCCTTATCGTAAGGACTTGATGTGAAGTCTGATTGTTATAATGTCTCCACGAAAATTAACCAAATGTCCGTATTGATCAACTATACGAAGCGTTATATGATCTATTGTCTTCACGGCGACTGATAAGTAAATAACATGAGATGGTACTTCCACTATCTTATATCCAGGTGGCACCACAGGAAAAAAATCATGAATAGTATGTAGTTTATGACCATTAATGTATGCACCTGTCGTTATGCTACACTCAATTCTCAAAGAATTCACTTTTATGATTGATACTGGTTGATCAGATTCATATACTTGTTAAGCTTCTAGTCTGCGTGGAGGAAAACCTAGCAAATGACCGATAGAATCTTTGGGTTTAAAATCTATGTCGTGACTGCAATGAATTTCACGTTTTAAAGTTTTACTGTTTGGTTTAATATGAATTTCGATACCCTTTTTTATTAAAACATTCTATAGATAGCGCTTTATGTAACTTATTTCATAACTTCACGGAGAAAAATGAGATTGAAGAGTTCCATATTCAGTACACAAATTGTTTAATGATTACTAAATTACAGAAATAGATGCACAAGACATGGGAAGCATTGTGAAACTACACACTAATCATTAAAAATTTGTATCTCTCTTGCATAGAACCTTATCTTTTCATACTTCAAAATTATTGTATACACTTCGTACGTTACCACCTACAATTTAAGTGCTTCAACCTTCGCACAAATGAAAAACTAGTCTCTCTTAAAAAGTGAGTTTTCTCAAAAAAGAATAAAGAGCATAAAGTAATATAATTTGTAGAATCAATCATGGAAATCCATATATCGTGTTTCAGTTGTGGGAAGGACGAAGTCTCAATCGAAGTATAGTTTATAGTGTTCTATTGGGAACTCACTGAGTTTGCAACAGTCCAGTAACCATTCCTGGATGCCCCGCACTCAATAACGTTCGGACAGCACCGAACCGAAGCTTGCTTACATGATACCATAAGGACGTTTAGTGCCTCTCACTTTAGTATCAAGAGTACCAGATTGCAGAGAAAAGCTGATTTCTGACTTGGAAACCCGCGTTCAATTCTCGGCAACTATGTTTTTCATCTAACTCGACTTTTTCTGTTTCAGAAAATACCATAATTCAATGTTTAAAACTTATTGAATATACGTATGCATAATATATAAATAAATGTAAGTTTATAAAATGTAAAGTGACTATATCGAACCGTCGACAGCCGCCGCTCGGTGTCCTTGTGAAACCTTTTTGGCCGATTATTCTTTACTGTTGCGAGTATAGGAACGATTCTTATTCTGGACTGGACTCCGTGCAGTGTGCTAGGGGAGTCAGACCGTCGACAAGCTGTATAGTTGCCTAAAGGAGTTAATACCGCGATTGCACTTGAATCAATAACCGATTTTCAATCTCGAATTTTTTTACAACGCCAGTTCAGTAATAAATACCTCGACTGCCAACACTAAAGACCCAATTTTGCACTTCTAATTTTCTCCGTGTTCCTGTAAGTATTTCAATTATTTCATCACCCACATAAAATTTATTTTGACCAATGTCTACATTAGGTATCGAATTGAAGGTTTGAAAGTCAACAAGACTCAATTGGAGGAAAATATTGACTTTCTAGGATGGAAGTAGATCCCGATAATGTTAGTGTCAATGAATCATCCATGATGACAGCTAGCGTTTCACTGACATGAAAGCAGTATATAGATTATACATGCTTTTAGAGTTTAATTGATTACATACAAATTTCAGACATAAATACCCACACACAAATTTATCATAATTTTGATACCTTTCATGTTTATATTCTACGCTACCAACACCTAGGTACTCAAAGAGATCCAAAGGTTGCCGGAGATTACCAAAGCTATCAAAAATAAATTATTTTATTGTTCATCTTTTTATACGCAACCCAATGAGTCCCTAAATTGTTATTATCATCAAGGTTAAACAATAGCACTCTCATATTTACGTGGCCCACCCTCTGGTAATCCATTTCACATAATAACACCTCGAAAATTTGTAATATTTGAAGATTTTGTGAATTTAAGTAAATCTGCATCGGGGTTTGCTCGGTAAGGTAGCGTCACTTTGAGTTTCTTGACTTGCGTTTAAGTCCTGCTCCTTGAGTATATGGTTTTAGATAAAATCTCAATCTTTCTTTATATGTATACCATTAGGCCATTTCCCTTTCAGGGTAGGCGTGACACTAGCCGATGCGGGTGGCTCACCACACCCACGACGAGCCAACAGCACGCAGTATTCCCTAACGGTCACCCATCCAAGTACTAACCGCGCCCAGCACTGCTTAACTTCAGTGATCTAACGAGAACTGGTGTTTTCAGCGTGGTATGGCCGTTGGCTGGTTTCAAATAAAGCCCTTTCCCCACAGCAATGGCTTCCATTGCTTCATTATGATATTTGCTTTCTTCAAGCTGCATTTGAATCATTTATAGCTTTAGCTATTCCCGCAGCTCCACCAGCTAGTGCTCCAGTAGCACTTAGACCAGCAAAAATGGGTATGAGAAAGGGTAGAAAACCACCCAATTTCTTTGGAACTGTTAAAATGCGAGGTTGCTTTACACTTCTTTTTCAACCAGCTTTTTCACAGCTGCACGCGTACCTCTGAGAGCAGATTTAATAACAGTTTGTCCATCATTACTTGGTATCATTGATTTTTTAGCTCCTGTAACGATTTTTTTAGTGTGATATATATAGCAGACCATTTCTTTTCAAGACCCATACCAAATTTTGATTTAATTTTCATTGCGTTAGTTATCCCCCAAGCAGCTGCCTTTTCACCTATATCTGACTCTCTAGATAATGCACGTTTCCAAGCTTTTTCAGCTAATACTCTATCAGCTACGTGTCTTGCTTCAACGTTTTCTCTATTTTGCGAATAAGCGATATCGTGCTCCTTACAAGCACCTTCAAGAGGATTGATTCCAGGATCACATTGCGCAAGTCGTTTCGCTAATTTCGAGCCTGGTCCACAATACTGGTATCCAGGAAGATGTAACTCTACTGGAAGTCTGTTGATGATGTTACTCAACAGTCCGCTGCCACGTTTTGCCTCTTTCGAGGTTCGCTCACGACTGACTCTTTGTTTGTCTCCGTGAACGATCATGTCTGTTCGAGAGATACTTTCAGACTAAAGAGTGAACCTATATAAACCTGACATCTATAGTTTTTCATTCAGTCATAGTCAAGATGCAGTTTGAAACACATCCTATAAAACTACCCATTGATAACTTCGATTCTCTTGTTCAAAATGGGAAAAAAGAAAAACGGCATGGACATTTATTACCAAACAGTGTACGAGCAATATTTTGTGGACCTTCTAACTGTGGAAAGACAAATGCTTTGTTGGCTCTATTAATACACCTAATGGATAGAGATTAGAAAATGTTTATGTTTACTCTAAATCTTTAAATCAACCAAGATATAAGTTTTTAGAAAAAGTTCTTCACTCAGTAGATGGCGTTGAGTACTATCATTTCAATGAGCATGATGATGCTGTAATACCAAGTGAAACTAATTAAAATTCAGTGTTTGTATTTAATGATGTAGCTTGTGAGAAGCAAGATAATATAAAAGCATTTTTTCAATGAGGAGGCACAAGGATGTTGACTGTTTCTATCTGAGCCAGACATATGCTGGTATTCCTAAACATCTTATACGTGATAATGTTATTTTGCTTGTACTCTTTAAGCAAGATGAGATGAATCTGAAGCATATAAATTGTGATTATGTTAATACTGACATGCCTTATTCGCAATTTAAACAAATGTGCTTAGCTTGCTGGTATGATGATAAGCATGGATTTGTTGTAATTGATAAGGACATAAATCTTAATCAAGGTAGATATAGAAAAGGTTTTAACTGTTTTGTTAATCTGGAAAAGCAATATATATGTATGGAATGGTTACATATACAGTCGCACTTTGAACATTGTGGCATTAACATGTCTACACGTGAGGAGGGCTTTCATAATGGAAAAAAGTATTTTGCGTAAAATTGCTAAAGCTAGTGAAGCGATTCGGCGAAAGCATAGATTATTAAATGGGTAAAGAAACAGTTGAGCAGACATTACATGATACCTTTAGGTGAATCATTATACCGTTTGAGAAAATAGTCAATGGTTTCGAAACTGTTAAAAGAATTGATCCAGTTGAAGATGAAGTCCAGAATAAAGTCAAAAATGAAGTGAAGAGTGAATCTGAAGAAGATTCGCAGCTCGAAGATGATGCCGAAACTTTATTTAAATCAGCTGTAGATACAGATTCAAAAACATCAGAAGTTTCTGATGAAACAATAGGTACCACTTCATGGAACAGCATTGTGAAAAATCATCTTGAAATGTTAGAAAAAAGAAAAAATGAACTTAGATGTTACATTTGGTGTACGAAGATTAACTAACAATAGATTAATGATTGTTGATTCACCAATAAGTTTTGAACCGAACCATATTATTGTGGGTGAAAGCAAGTATCCAAAAACTAAAGGCTTGTTGGAACTTTTGTTCAAACAGGGTCCAGCAGAAAATTCTATAAGCTTAACCAACAAACAAAATAAGAAGCGTTTTTCATCAGGTAAGAATTTAGTTCCCAAATATATGATTAGCACAGAGGATAATAATAAAGACTACATTTATTGAGATGATCCAAATGAAGTAGTAGATAGATTACGTTTACTGCTAGCATCTCAAGTAGCTGGAAGTCCAAGTCACACAAACGAAATTGTATCAATTATTGAAGAACTACGAGAAGCTGGAATTATATATTAATGAGTGTTTTGTCAACATTTGCATTATTTGCAAGGTGGGCATCAATGTTATCATTCTTATGTTATTATTCGGACGTCATACTAAGCGAACAGAGAGTACAAGTCGTGGTCCTCCTGGATTTTGCTTTAAAGTCACGTCTGAAGGAGATTATGATATGAATAATAAAAGGTTGTGTGAAGTGGCTGATGCTCAACAGCAAAATGATTCTGTTAATCGGAATATGGTGCAACACATGATTCAGCCTGAACTTCAGACTCTCTACGATGTTATAGCTTCCTTGCGAACTGAAGTGGTCAACAATAATATGATGATTGAAACTTTGGAAAATTCAACAGATAATGTTTTTAAACATGTGAAAATTGATGTTGAATCAATTCAAAAACTGGTGTATGGAAATTCAGAGCTCAATAGTCAAGTAGACACTACACTGAATGCACTCAAAAATGAACGTTGAGAAGCAGCAGTTGGTGAAGGAGCTGCATAAGCCAGCTAGAAGAAATTACCAACGTCGGCATTTTGACATTCGTGGCATTGATGAGACATGGCAAGCTGATCTTGTTGAAATTCAGCCATACGAGAGAGAAAACAAAGGATAAAAGTACATTTCAACTGTAATTGACATATTTTCAAAATTTGCATGCGCTGTTCCCGTTAAATCCAAGAAAGGTGGAGATGTAGCTGCAGCCATGGAATCTGTACTTGATGAGCATCAATTTGCGAGCGATTTAATCTTACATTAAAAAATAAAATGTAGTTGCAATTTAGCTTGCAGCGTAATGGATAGATATTTTGAAAAATTTAATTTTGTCTTACAACGATACCAAACACCAGACTATTAGAATTAAACCAAAAGACGTTAATAAGCAAAATGAGAAAAAATTGTTGTTTGATGTATACAAAAATTTCAATTTGAAAAAGCAGTTAAAGAATCTAAATTTAAAGATGGAGATAAAGTACGTATAAGTAAATTGAATCATGTTTTGGAAAAAGGCTACACACCAAATTGGACAACTGAAATACTTACCATAAGTCATGTTCAGAATAATGATCCAGTGACGTATATGCTTAAAGATTATCAAGATAAAGCTATTGCAGGTAGTTTTTATGAACAAGAACTTGGCAGAATTAGAAATCCAGACTTTTACCTTGTGGAAAAAGTACTGAAAAGACGTGGAAATAAGTTGTTTGTAAAATGGCTAGGCTTTGACGATTCTCACAATAGTTGGATAGAAAAGTCCAGTTTGTAAATATCTTTTGTATTAATAATAAGTTTTTCTGCATAAAGTTGATTATTTTCAAACATATATATCTTTTTACTTACACATCTACCTACTCTTAATCTAGTAAATGAAAAAAGGATACTTTGATTTTAAATTATACATGTATTTTTATTCAGATTTTTTTACTGACAAAATACATACAATTTTCTATGTATAGAGGTACCATTCACACATCTGGGTTCTGCTAATTACTCAATAACTTCTTCACACACATTCTGATTGTGAGAAGTAATCATTTCAAGAAATAGACTTTCAAATCGCATGAGATTAGTAAATACCAGTTTTTTCATGGCCTTATTCTTCAAACTAACATAATTTTTTTGTACATAAGATTTGACACTTTTCACACAAGGTAATTCCACATTATGCCAAACACCTTCAGCAATGATTTCAATGATAATATCCTTTGTACATTGAAACGGCATAACACTCTGTTCTATAACATACCGGTTGAGACAAGGAGTAACTTCTTGGAGAACAGCAAACGTGGTTTCTTGTAGTATAAACGGGTAATATTTTCTGGTTTCAACTTCAGATTTAAGGTTATACTTGCATGAGGATGACTAGCTAACAGTTTCACCGATGATGCTAATCTTCCATCTGTTTTAAATTCAGCCACAACGATTATTGGTCAAGATGTTGATCTTCACAAGCTTCCTTAGTGTGCGTGAACAATGTTTTATCCTCTTCGAACAGTTTAGCGATTCTTTGAGGTGGAAAAAGGGAGAATTTGTTTTCCATGATTACGAACGCTCTCATGCCATATTTCGTTTTACCTTTCTTGATATATGTGATTTCGTATTTTTTGATAATTTCTAGATCTATCAGCTTAATTGATGGAAGAAAGTCTTGATTGAGGGCGTATTTGTTTAATTTGGAGAAATCCATATTTTTTCACTGCTTGTTCTCTTCAAGATTTATAGTTTTTAATTTTCTCGTAAGTTTTCGAATATCTTGATATGTTCCTTACTTTATGTGGAGATAGAGTTAATGGCTCTAAGGAGATAATCGTGGGGGGAATACGATACGAGGGGGGGGGGGGGGAGGTCTGGAGATGTACCTGTCGAGATAGAAGGAGAGGGGGTAAGGGATATGTATTTTGGGAAGTTCGTAGGAGGGTGTGAGAGGTCTAGAGATGTAGCTCTCAAGATAGAACGAGAGAGCGCGAGGGAATGGTCACTCCACTTTCTGACCATGAGCAGCTTTTGGCCTGGCCAATGTTGCGTTGTGTTTTGCAAGGAACTAGTCTAATCTTGCCATACCTTTAGGAGCCTCGTTCCGGCTGGTAGGGGGAGCCACATAAATTCGAGGACATCCGGGAGTTTTCATAAGGTACTTCCATGCTTGGTGGCTGTCCATTATAGGAGTGAGGCAGAGAAAGCGTGTCTCCCTGAGCTATGACGAGTCCTGTCCGACCCACAGGAGAGAAAGGGACAGAGCTATAAGCGGTAATGGACGGTCCTTAATAATATATATTTAAAGAAAGAAATAAGTATATACGATGATTGGAGTTCGGGATCCAGCCAAATACATCTGGTATGCCAGCCTTATCAACGGTGGCGAGTTATCTGGTATACCAGCCGACTCGTTAAAGGAGGAAAAAATTGGGAAGAGAAAAACAAACAAAACTAAGAGAGGGATAGGAATGAGATTGACAAATTTATTTCGGTCTGCGTAGAAGGGTTACTGATTCTTCATCTCAAAGAGTAAGTAAGAGAGTGAGAGCGAGAATATATCATAGTTGAGATTCCGACAGCAAGGGGATGCGGTTGTTGCGTGACCTGGTGGCGGTGTTCGATTTCCGATAGCGAGAGATCCAGCCTTGGGAAAGAGAGTGATGATGAGAGTGTCTGTGAATGTTTTTGGGCTTGCCTGGCCCAAGCGGAAGTCCAGTCCGGGGATGTTACAAGTTTTAACAGCGGGAAGTCCAGCTGTTAGCCTTGATATCAGAGCGGGGAATCCACCCTTGATCGTTCTGCCGTTCCGTGGCGGAGCGCGCCTTTTTAAACTCGAGGGGCCTCACGGGAGCTGGCCGGAGTGGGAAGGATCGAGTGAAGGGAGATGCGCGCGCTTGAGTTTCCATTGCGCTGTACGTGCTGTGTATCAGTCTCTCCCTCTTGTCCCTCTTACTCTTTAGAGTCTAAAGGGCCTCATATCTAAAATGGTTGCCCACCGAATGGATAAACGTCGTATGTGAGAGGGCTTTAATAATTAAAATTAACAGGATGTCGCCCTATGCGAGTCGCGTATAACAATCTGATTGTAGATGAATCAGTTCTTTGAGTTCTTGAATATTTTGCAGAAATAGATCTATACAAATTTTCAGATCGTGCCACCGTTACATACTTCTTGACATCCAACTACATACTGGTGAAAGAAAAGAATTCTCTCGCTTTTGTAATACGAGACCAATTGATTCAAGTTTTGAAAATTGGACTTAATGATTAATGTTTTTCAATTGTTTATGATTATACTGAAAGTATGATGAAAAATCATGAAAAAATAGTGTAATAATAATGAAAGAAATGTTATGATGTTGATGTGTACACTGTTGGAAAAATCTGTATGACATTTAATGTACATGTGTGTGAAGCAAATATGCACTACCGCTACTGAAATGTAACATACATGGGTTTAGTGAATTTAATATGCATGTGTATTAAATTTAATATATAGGTCGGCATAGCAGTGTGCATGAAAACCCAAAGTGCTTTCATTTCTTTAAATCTTGTCAAATATTCGCAAATAAATTAATAATCTAGAATTCGCCGACTGAATTGTTATTTATAATGAAAGTGCGACGTGCCGTCGAGCGGCATTTTTTTCACGTCTTATTCTTTGGAATTCTTCTTCTTCACTTTCTGTTCGTTGAATCTTTTGTCTAGGCATATTTATTGTTCAATTCATTTGTTTAATATAAGTAAATCTAGATTTCTGAAAATAGAATGTTTTAGATCCATAACAAAATGGAAAAATAACAACGTTTTTAGAAATGTTAACAATGTTTATTTTTATTCGTAATTACACTGAAGATTTGAATGTAACATATAATTTTTAAAGCAGATTTTGGACCACTAATGTGATATGTACTCAATTAAGATATCATTGATATATGCAAAATGCAATAGCGTTTGTATATCAGATAAGGCAATTTTTTTAATTTACAAAATAATTTTTTTTTTATATTTGTAATTAATGTTTTTACTGCAATAATATCTATTTTCGTAGTCTGTGTCTATATCTGGATCTGTATCTGTCTCTACATTTATGTATTTTTATGTATACTTATATATATATGACTCTGGGATACCGGGCGACGTCTCAGAGTATCAGCCTTATCCTTGCACGCGGGGCTTTACAAGGATTGACAAACCCTTTCCCTAGCTGCTCGTGGGAACAACAATGAAACCAACAAACCACCAAAATGTTGTAGATGCGGTTCAAAACGATCGAACGCGCAGAGCACCCGACAATG
>CAKNXH010058788.1:79243-91791 GCA_932178445.1 Andricus quercusramuli | reverse complement strand
TCTTCCCGACCCAGCGACCTCATTTCACTTCCGTCAACTATATTCTCAGACTTTTCCGATTTCAATGCGGATTTGCAATTCATCAGTAAATCAGAACTCCGCATCTCCCTTTTCCAACAGAGCAACATTGACTTTCCCATTCAGGGTGGCCGCAAAACTTCATTTTCAAAAATTTACTTGATTTCTCTCTGAATAATTCTTCATTTTTCGTGTCTTTTTCTGAAATTTTGGACCACGTACCCCCCTTCGTTTGGGTTATTCACTTTTTACCCCGCCCCCCCCCCCCCTCATATTAAGTAATTTTCGCAGACTTAATTATTTTCATGAATATAATCATACTGTTTCTTATGAATTAACAAAGTAGTCCAACTTTTGACCAAGTAGTTGAATTCACAACCAACAAAGATGAAATCTCAACAAAAACAAAATAATAGTAGTTGATATTTCAACCAAGAAAAGATTAGAAAAGATTTTCATTTTAAATGGGAAACCGTTAAACTAAACCAAAAAAGATGAGATTTCTACCAAAGATGATGAATTTTCAAATAAATAAACAAATATTCTACTAGAGTTGCATTTTCAATCAAGAAAGATTTTTCAGGCAAGTAAGACAATCAATTTCATCCAAAATGTTGAACTTTTCATGCAAAAAAGATGATATTTCTACAAAACAGTTTAATTTTAAACTAAATAATTGAATTTTCAACCAAGCAGATTTATTTTATACCAACAAAAACGAATTCTCAATAAAACACATACATTTTTAACCAATTAGTTGAATTTTCAACCAAGGAGATTAATCTTCTACCAAAAAAGAAGAATTTTCCACATATTACACCAATTTTCAACCAAATACTTGAATTTTGCAACTAAAAAAGTCAAATTATTGATCAAAAATGGAATACACTTAAATTTTCAATGAAAAAAAAAATTGATTTCTACCTAGAAAGCAGTTCAACTTTTAACCGAAGAGGTGAATTTTCAAATTAAAAAGATGAATTCTCAATAAAAAATACAATAGTTGAAAAGAAAAGATTTTTATTTTAAAGAAAAAACCTGTCAATTAAACCAAAAAATATGAAAGTAATACAAACAGAGATGAATTTTTAAATCAAAAAGGTGAATTTCCAACAAGAGTTGCATTTTCAACCGAAAAAACATTTTCATTCAAGAAAGACAATGAATTTCATCTAAAATATTGAATTTTCAAACCTAAAGGACGATTTTTCTACAAAACAGTTTAATTTTCAAACAAACAATTACATTTTCAGCCCAAAAGATGAATTTTCTACTAAAAATACGAATTTTCAACAAATTACATCAAGTTCCTACCAAAGAAGTTGAGTTGTGAAACTAAAAAGATCAATTATTTACCAAAAATGTTTAACAAAAAAAAAAATTAATTTTTATCTAAGTAGTTCAATTTTCAACCAAAGAGATGAATCTTCCACTAAAGCCATGAATCTAAAAAGAAAAAAAATTTAAGAAAGCAACCAAAACAACCAAACAGTTGTATTTCCATAAAAAAATTAATTTTCTACAAAAAAGACGAATTTTCAACAGAATACATAAATTTTCAAATAAATAGTCTGAGCAATGCATGTGATGTTAGTCCAAAGTTTATTTTATTAATTTTTAGTTTAAATTTTTTCATTTCTAAAATTTTTTAACTGATGAGTTTCAAACTTTAAAAAATCACTTGACCAAAAATGAAGTACTTAAGTTTTCATTTAAGAGAATTAATTTTCAAACAAAAAATGAATTTTAACAAATTATTTCAACTTTCAAACAAGTAATTGAATTTTCAACTAAAAAAAGAATTTAAGTTTATACAAAAAAAAAAATAGAATTCAACGAAAAGAAAAGAATTTTTATCATAATAGTTTAAAGCACTATACAATAGAAAACACTTTAAATGTTGGAATAAAAATTTCAATTTTTTCTACGATTCTTTCCAATCTATTAAAATGTCCTAACATATTTCAAAAGAATTTGAAAATATTCAGAATTTGGTATTGACCTGAATTCAATAGTTGGATAAATTTACTGAAAGAGAAGTGACTAACATAATCTTTTCATTTAAAAAAATGACTAATTTTCCCTAAAAAGGGAATAATTTTTATTATTTCCATGTAAAGACTCTGCTCAAGAATTAATGTTATAAATCTTGCAAATAAACAGCTCACTCGAAACGTCGTAAGAACTCCGCGACCCAATTTTCCTGTCTTCGATCCGCTATACAAACTTTCCCGGCTTTCGTCCCAAAAATAAATCATTGGTCTTTTCCTTTTTAGGAAAGAACTCCTGACCTCTTGGATTATCCTTCGAAACGAATCGATTCATGTCTACCGAAGAGTTCAAGAAGATTATGTTATGTGTAAGCAATTGAGCCTTGAAAACTATGTCAGTAGGTACATGAATTTTTACCGAGGTCAGTTTCAAATTTTACGGTTTTCTGCATTCTGAATGTAGCATTTATGTTTAGACTATTAAAGTATGAGCAATATACTCAAAACAATAAATTCAGAAGATCTTCAACATTCTGAAAAGTAGTATTTTAAAAATTGATGTCTATTTCTGTTTTTTTTTTGCCATTTTATTTTTCAGGTTTTACCTCACGGCTTTTTTACAGAGTGGCCGAAATACTTAATTTTTAAAATTTCCTAGCTTTTACCTGATAAATTTTTCATTTTCCCTCTGACCAGCATTATGATCTTGTAATATTTTTAACATAGAGTCTTTTATGAAGGTTATAAAAAAATTTCAGATTCAAATTTCAAAATTTATTTATTCCAACCAAAAAAAGATTGCTTTTGTGCATAAGAGATGAATTTGTAATCCATAGGACGAATGTTCAAGGAAAGAGTTGAATTTTCGAAAAAAAAATAGATGACTTTTAAACAAATAATTAAATTTCCAACAAAATAGTTGAATTTTTAAATAAGTTGTTGAATTTTGTACCTACAAAGATGGATTGTCAACCAAATAGTGGACTTCTAAAAAAAGGTTAAACTTCAACCAAAAACCATTGCATTATGAACAAAGTAGTTAAATTTTCAAGCTGAAAGTCGAATGTTTAAGATAACTGTTGAATTTTAAACCCGAAAAAAAAATTTTTTAATACAAAAGTTCATTTTCAACCTAGAAAGTTGAATTTTCAATAAAAAGATGAATTCAAAACAAAAAATGTAATAGTTGCACATTTAACAAGAATAAAAGATAAAATTTGTACAAAAGAGATGAATTTTAAAACCAAAAAGATGAATTTTCAAGCAAGAAGAATTACGTGCACTAAAAAAGACAACTTTTCAACAAAGTACATGAATTTTCAAACAAATGGTTGAATTTTCAACAAACAAACAAAATTAAAATAAAATTTCCACCAGAAAGACAAATTTACAACAAATAAAGATTTTTCAGTCAAAAATGAAAAAATTCATCCAAATTGTTGAACATTTAATCCAAAAGAATTTTCTGTAAAACAGTTGAATTTTCAATAAAAAATTAATTTTCAACCAAACCCTTGCATTTTTTACCCAAAAATAGAAAATTTCAAAGTAAGAAGATTAGCTTTCTGCCAAACAAGACGAATTTACAACTAAACAAGATCAATTTTCAACAAAAAATATAAAAGTTAGATTTTCAGTTGAAAAAATGATTTTAAACAAAGAAAAAACTCATTTTTAATCAAATAGTTCAATTTCCAACCAAATAAATAAATTTTAATCTAAAATGATGAATCTTCAACTGGAATATTTAAATTTTCAGTTACAAAAATTAATATTCAACAATAAAAACGAATTTTCAACTTCATTCAAAATTCCCTAATTTTTTTCTGCCCGATTTTTCATTTTCCCCCAACAATGATATTCAAAGATCAGAATCTTAATCTTCTAACATGTTTAACATAGAATCTTTTATAAGCGGAATAAAACAATTTCAAATTAAAATGTCAAATTTATTATCGTTGACAATTATTTAAAGTCCCTCTTATAGAAATTCCCTGACTTTTGCAAGATTTTTTTCAAAATTCCTGACTTTCTCTAAACAATGACATTCCTTAACTTTTCTTTGATTTCCAGGTTTTTTCTGACTCTTTTTTTTTAAAGATTTTTTTTCTCGGATACGAGAAAAAAATTAAATATTGAATCTTATTTCTACGAGAAATGTACGGACAAATTTCGAACTTTTTCTACGAACAGTTCCTGAAAATTTCAGACTTGAATATTAAAAAAAATCGAATTGTGCGACTTAATTGATATACATAATTTATAAATTCGCACCTCGGAGGATTCGAACTATCGCGCGTTCCTAGATTTGTCGGGCCACCTTGTGAATTCTCTGAGAATTTTCTCTCAATCATTTATAATATTTTTGTAATTAACGTCAAACTCTTTCTTAAAGTTCGCAGATTATTTAAAAAAATACATCAATATTCTACTTTTTTAAGGTCAAATTTTTTCCGTGTTTATTGTTTAGCAAGATCCTCTCTTATAAAGAGACTTGTGAAAAAAATGAGCAAAGTTGGCTCGATCATTCTATAGTTTTTCATACATATAATAAGATTCATAAGAAGAAATGAACAGAATTAAAAAAATTTTAAATTTTAAAATTTTTAAATTTTAAAATTAAAAATTAAAAAAATAATTCATTAGAAATGACCAGAAGACTTACCTCTTAAGGCATCGGCTGTGGTTGCCAGGAGGCCCTGTAGAGTTCTACTATGATGATGGATCAAGCTATGAAAGTCTTCCCTGGCTTGAACCTGAAGATGTTCCTCTGCTTCACGATTGCAACAACGTCCATTACAGATCCCTAAAAAACACAAATAATTATAAAATTGGTTAAATAATTCATAAAGCAAGATAAAACCTATAATAACTTTGAAATTCTTAAAATTAAAAGCAATTGCTTTTAATATCTTAGCCAGTTCTCCATGGCAATTTCTTATTTAACATAGGCTTTTACAGTCATCCTGAAAAATACTATAGGGGAAATTGGGGAAAAAATAGAAAAATAGGTGACTTCAGAAAGTACATAAACTATAATAAATATAAATAGTTGTACAGTCTTCTTGCTTCCGCCTCTTTGCTATAATTTATCAATGAAATAATGATATAATAAATAAATTTGCTGCGTTCTTTTTCAAGTACAATTGATCCTTTTCGAAGAGGGAGTTATTTAAAAAATCTTTATTTTTATCAATCAAAAAAGAAAAAATCTGCCCATTCATCGCGCGTGGCTCGCTTCGCTCTTATTTTACTTCTAATTTCATTTTTCACGATTAAAACAAAAACTACGCATCCTAACAAAAATTAATGACGAGCAACAAATTTGTAGCTCTTTTTGAGTTAACAACTTTTGTTCAATTATTTTTTTCGTGGCTTGTGTCGTTTGTCCAACATTTTTTTATTTTGTTTTTTACGAATAAAACAAAAAGTACGCGTCCTATCCAAAATTGATTTCTAAAAAATTTTTAGATCTTTTTTGGGTGCACAATTTTTGTCTTTTCATATTTGTTTATCTTGCATAGTTTGACCGCAAAATAGAAAAATTTTTTTTTTTATTTTTTTTTGTGAGAACAAAATTTGGATTTTTGATTTTTCGACAAAATTCAAAAAGTTGCTATGACAATCTTCTCGGGCTTTTAAAAATCAACGTTTTTTCCTCTTGACTTTTTTCTGTATCGTGCGTTGCTTGGCTTAAAATGTTAATTTTCGTTTCTTGTTTTGGATTTTGAAAATGCTATAACTCTGGTAATTTCCTTTTGATTGAAATAAGTCTTAGAATAAATTGTTCGTCTTTTTGAGCACTATGAACTGCCGTCCATAGAATTTTCAAATCTTGAAAAAATGGTCTCAAAAATGTTGACAGACAGACAGACACCTTCGTAAATATAATTTTTTCTGACTCAGGAGACTCCAAACGTGGAGATTTGATGAAAATCGACAAAGTCAAATTTTACATAAAACTAATACCTTCTCATTAGAAAGAGAATGTAAAAAACTGCATTAAAACTTCAAATTCTTAAAATTATGATTTGTTTTTTAAAATATTTAGTTTGCTCATTATAATTATGGTATTTTGTAGTTTTTATTTATAAGAAAAGATTCGTCAATCCACCCGACAGAATTCCTATTCAATTCACAATTTAATTAATAAATCCGGGAATAAATCGTTTCCACTTGTAAATAATAAATTATGATTGAAGCTATAAAAATACGAAGTGTCTAGACACACCGAAAATATTTGGTCTACGTAGGCCGATTTTCGGTGAACCTACCAGCCCTTTCCGACTTCCCACGGCTCACCAAAAATATTTGTTCTACGTTTAACCGATTTTTGGTAAACCCAAACACGACCACACAAATATATATTTAAATAGAAACTTGAAATTTCGCGAACGTAAATATAATTATACAGATTCAATATTTTTCAAATATTTAAAAGTAATAAAAATACAAAAAATATTTCAAAGATTTCACCAAAATTTCAAAAGATTTCAAGAGATCTTTTTTGGTTAAAAATACAACTGTTTGGTTGAAAATTAATCTGTTTTGGTTAAGGATTCAATGATTTCCTTTTTTTCCATTTTTTCCCTTTTTTGTGATGAAAATTCAACTATTTTGTTGGAAAGAAACTTTGTTGTTGAAACTTCATAATTTCAAGTTGAAAATTAAATCGTTTTGTAGAAAATTCGTCCTTTTAGCTTCAAAAATTCAACAATTTGGTTGAAATTTATTTCCCTTCTTGGCTAAAAATCTTTTTTGGTTGAAGATTCATAATTTGAATTAAAAATTAATCTCTTTGGTTGAAAGTGTACCCATTTTGTTGAAAATTCGTCTTTTTGGGTTAAAAATTCCACAATTAAGTTGCAATTTTCTTTCTTTCTTGAATGTAAAATCTGTTTTGATTGACAAAAAGTTTTTGTTGAAATTTCGTGTTATCTGGATGAATTACACTGTTTTTAATTAAAAATTAAAATCTTTTTTTGTTGAAATATCAACTAATTGAAAATTCATCTCTTTGGTTGAAAATGAAATTATTTTGTAGAAAATTCGCCCTTTCGGGTTAAAAATACAACAATTTGGTTGAAATTTATTTCCCTGTTTGTCTAAGAATCTTTTCTGGTGGAAGATTCCTAATTTTAGTTGAAAATGTACCTGTTTGATTGCAAGTTCGTTTTTTTGGGGGGAGTTGAAAATTCAACAATTTAGTTGCCATTTTTGTTTCTTTCTTACACGTAAAATCTTTTTTGGTTACAAAATTTAAGTTTTCTTGAAATTTCGTCTTTTTTGGACCAATTTAATTGTTTTTTATTTAAAATAAAAATATTTTTAGGTTGAAATACTAACTAGAACAATTTTTACTACGACTTAATTCTTTTTTAATTCAACTACTTGGTTAAAAGATGAACTAATCTGTTAAAAATTCAATTTTTTTTTGTTATAAAAAGGATCTCTTTGTTTGAAAATATAATTATTTTATTACAAAATTTGTCTTTTTGGGTTGAAAATTCGACTATTTTGCCAGAAAATTGGTCTTCTGGCTTGAAATTCAAAAATGTTATTTCCACGTTTTTTCTTTCTCGACTGAAAAGTATTTTTTGGTGAAAAGTTGAACTATTTTTTTGAAAATGCGTCTTTTTTGGATCTTTTCAAATGTTTGTGATTAGAAATTAAAAAATTTTTTGATCGAAATATCAAGGATGTGCTTGGCTAAAATTTGAAGCACTTTGTTAAAAAATCATTTTTTGGTTTGAAGCTTCATCTCCTTGCTTGTAAATAAAACTATTTTGTTAAACATTCGTATTTTTAGGCAGAAACAACATATTCCTGGTTAAAAATTCATCTTTTGGTTTTGAAAATTCAACTTATTGGTTAAAAATTAATCTATATGATTGAAAATGCAATATTTTTACTTGAAACTGTAGAAATTTAAAGCTATTCAAATTTAAGTTAATGTGCTAATTAATTTCAAATCTAGAAAATTAGCAAATAAATCGTTTAGGAAATATTAAAAACTGGTATCATCAAAAAGAACCTCTTTCAAAGCTTCTGTTTCTGACTCTTAAAAAATGAATCGAAACTTTGTAAAAAAACGGGGAAATTTCGATCAAGCTTTTGGATTTTAGAGGATTATTCAAATTTAAGGTGAGAATGGGGGGGGGGGGGGTGATCCCTGAAGATATAAATTTTGTGGAAATTCTAGGAAAATATGAAAAAGGGCGTTTTCAAAAGTTGATCTCCTCAGGGTACTTGAGCAGGTCCGGATAAAATGGATTTTACTTTATTTCCGGCTTGCAGGGTTTGCAAGAGAGGATTGAGCTATGATAGAAGATTCGCATTCGCAATAGAGGAATATACTAGCATCTCATTCCATTTTCAAGACGAGGTTTCAATTCAGATTTGCCTCAGCCTTACAACGCTTCCTCACATATTGTGTCGTCAAAATATTATCCGGAGCCGTATCCATTGCTTTCGTTCGCAATATTCATTCATCCTATTGCACGGTCATTCGTCCATTCATTGCACTCGACTCGGCTGACTATTGGCTTCATTCACTTTTTTTGTCATTTTTATCACGCTTAATACCGGACGATAACTCGTTGAGATTAAATGTATAAACGAGATTTCATCATCATTACTATGTTTGATAAATTGTTTCGATAAAATAATTCCTAGGTGCTATATATTATCAGATTTCACAGTTCAAAATGCTCTTAAAATAGGGGAAATGGGGTTATTTTTCACGAAAAGAGGGGAATACATTCTTTTAAATAACATTAATGTGTATGTACCATATTGAATATCATATGAAACGGTTAAGATTTATAGTAGAAATATATTGCATCTTCAACAAAATAGTTATATTTTAACCAAAACAGAATAATTTTATAATAAAAGAGATGCATTTTCAACGAATGAGTTTAGTTTTCAAGATAAACATTCCAATTTTCAGTCAAGAAAGATGATTTTTCCACCAAATAGTTGAATTTTCCCAAACATTTGCATTTACAAATAATTTTTTGAAAAGACAGTTGAATTTTCACTTAAGAAAGATGAATTTTCAACCCAGAACTTTGCTACAAAGATAAAATTTTTAAAAATAGTTGAATTTTCACAAAAAAGAAATTAATAACCAAACTTGTGGATTCACAACAAAATATTTGCATTCTCAACAAAACAATTGAATTTTCAAACACATAGTCGAATTTTCAAACAAAAACAGTTGTATTATGAATCAAACAATTGAATCAGCAAACCCAAAACAGGATTTTTTATAAGACAGTTTAATTTTCAAGTATATAAGAAAGATAAAGTTTCAACCAAGAACTTTTCTAACAAAAAATATGAATTTTCTATTCAAAACGATGATTTTTTAAACAAGACAATTGCATTTTCAACCTGGAAAGATAAATTGTAAACCAAATAGTTGAGTTTTCAATAAAAAAAAAAGTTTGAACAGACAGGTATTTACAATCAAACAGTTGAACTTGCAAGTGAAAGGGACGAATTGTTAACCAAATAGTTGAACTTTTAGCCTAAAAAATATGAATTTATAAACAAATGGTCGAATTTTCAAACAATAAAAGATTCCACTTCAACCAAAAACAGTATAATTTTGAAGTTGAATCTTCAAGCCAAAAATACGACTTTTTAACAAATAATTGAACTTTCAACCGTAAAAATGACTTTTCAACAAAATAGTTTAATTTTTAACAAACAGGTTAATTTTTAACCAAATAGCTGAATTTTCAACTAAAAACTATACATTTTCAGGCAAAAATTATTTTCTACAAAAAAGAAGAATTTTCAAGAAAATACATGAATTTTCCACTAAAAATGATCAATTTTCAACCAAAAAAGAAACAGTCATAGAATAGTTAAATCTTCAACTAATAAAATTGATTTTTAATAATGTAGCACAACTTTCAATCAAGTATTTAAATTTTCAACCAAATAATAATCAAGAATACTCAACGAAAAATGTAATACATAGTTGAATCTTTGACTAAAAATGATCAATTTTCAGTCAAAAGTGGAATAGTTAAATTTGAGTTAAGAAAAGTAATTTTCAACCAAAGAACAGGCGAATTTTCCACAAAACCATTGCATTTTCAACTTGCAAGTACGAAGTTTCCACAAAAAAATTGGATTTTAACTAAATGCTCTAATTTTCTATCAAATTGTTGAAATTTAAAGCCAAAAAGACAAATATTCTACAAAATAATTGAATTTTGAACCTGAAAAATATGAATTTTCAACAAAAAAGTTCATCAACAACCAGATAGTTGAATTTTCGACGTAAAAGTTGATACTTCAACCAAAAACTTAGAATTAAATTAAATAGATTAATTCTGAACCAAAAATATATCTAGTAGACTTTTCAACTAAAAAGAATTAATTTTCAACCGAAAATAGTTCGATTTTCTTTTCAGGTTCTATTAATATTCAGTTTGAATTTTAGTGAAAAAACGAGAAAAAGCGGAATTTTCTTGAAAACAGGGGAAAAAGAAGAATTCTTTTAGAAAAAGGGAGTAAAGGGGAATAGGGAAAGAGCGTGAAGTCTATATTATTCAAACCTGTAAAGTAAACTTGAAATTTTACTGGGGACGCGTAAATTTTGATTCGTGGCAGTCAGGAAAATCGAATTTATTTCGGGCGAGATTATATGAAATTCAAAATAGATTCAAATGAAAGCTCTTGCTTTCCTAGGACAAAGAAATTGTTGATTTATTCTAATTCGTGTGTACGTGCCTGGATCTGCTTGAGAGGAATCTTTACTCGCAAGCAGGAAGTAGGTAATCCAATAGAAAGATGTCACGATCCGACTTGAGCTTACGTTAAAGAAAAAAAAATCAAGCATAGATTAGAGTTGAACAAAAAGAATGATAATGGATCGTAAACAAAATGCGTGAAAGAAAAATACACGCAGAATATTGATTGGAAAATTATAGTGATAGGATAGTAAAACGAATTCTATTGAGAAAAATGAAAAATGGAACATTTTCTGTTTGTACCAGGACTCGAACGCTGGACCCGCAGGATTAAAATTCAAACACTCTAACCACTGCGCTATGAAGCCTGATGACAAATTCTTGCTCTTCTTCTTCTCCTTCTTCAAACAAATCACCCCCTTACACGCTCAGTTTCCCCTTCCAATTTTCCTCAAGCAACCGCTCGTTTTAGTCAACTTTTACGCAAATCATGCGGAATCTTTTCCCAATCAAGTTCCTCCTTGTAATAATCCTTTACTAAAGTCAGTGAATCGAAAGCCATTTTTCTTTTAACGCCTGCACAACATGCGATGATTTCAATGTTCACTTTATATGCTGTGCGTGACTCGCGGTACAATTTCGACGATCCGCCAATTGGCCAAGAGGCATGCCACGCGAGAAATTAATCCTTCCTGGAATCTGGAAAAGCATATCACGCGATTATTCAGGATGCAGAACTTATGCTCAACGAGGGTCTAGGCTAGTATTATCCCTCGATAATAATAACCGAGAGACAATCGCACCTAACGTATACGTTATGACTAATCCGATTGGAATCTGCCTCTATGCGAAACGAAGTTGCTAAATATAATTTCAGAATGGAGAAATTGATTTTTATTCTTGGAAACAATCAACCACAGGGTGGACGCAAAACTTCATTTTCAAAATTCCCTGATTTTTTCCTGACCAATTCATCAATTTCTCTGACCATTAATGTCAAGAAAAAAAAAAGAATTGTTATCTTGTAACATTTTGAACATAGAATCTTTTATAAACGGAATAAAACAATTTCAAATTTATTTTATTCAAACAGCAAACAATAATTTTTCTACCATAAAAGAGGAATTTTCAATCCAAAAGGACGAATTTTCAACAAAACAGTTGAATTTTTTACAAAAAAAAAAGAAATACTTTTTACCAAAATACTTGAATTTTCAATAAAACATTTGAATCCTCAACCAAATAGTTAAATTTTAACCTAAACAGATAAATTCGCTACAAAAAATGTAATATGTAGTTGATATTTAAATTAAAAAGATGAAATTTTTTCAAAATTAGATACAGATACGTATTCTGAAAACAAAAAGACAATTTGTTGACACAGAATATTAACTTTCTACCAAAAAATAGAAATTTTTAAACAAATAGTCAAACTTTCAACTAAAAATGATTAATTTTTAGTTGATCATCAATTTACAAAATTAATTTTTATCAAAATAATTCAAATTTTGACAAAAAAGATAACTTCAATTAAAAAAAATTATTTTCTACAGGCCAGTTTAATTTTCAACCCAAAAAATATAAATTTTTAGAACAGAAATTAATTACGTTACAAACAGTTGCATTTTTACAAAAAATAAGATTTCAACGAAGAAGATTAGTTTTTTTTTTTACCAAAAAAATACGAATTTTCAATTAAAAACTATCTATTTTCAACTAAAAACGGAAATTAGATTTTCAGTTGAAAAATAAACATGTCACAAAAAAAAACGAACTTCCAACAAAAAAATTAAATTTTTAACCAAAATTGTGCAATTTTTGGGGGGGG